>PVIC010055188.1:0-11310 GCA_004025085.1 Thryonomys swinderianus
TCCTTTCCTTTCCTTTCCTTTCCTTTCCTTTCCTTTCCTTTCCTTTCCTTTCCCTTTCCTTTCCTTTCCTTTCCTTTCCTTTCCTTTCCTTTCCTTTCCTTTCCTTTCCTTTCCTTTCTTTTGGTACTGGGGATTGAATGTCAGTATCTATTTAATTAGTGAATTGAGGTCATTAACACTGAAGATTATAACTGATATGTACTGATTTATCTTTTTTTTCCTCCTTTCCATTTAATTTCTTGCCTTGCATAATAGCTTCCCTTTGTTAGATCTCATGGAGTTGAGACCCTCACTGTCTTTTTCTAGGGTATTGTTTAGAATATTTTGAGTTCTGATTTGGTCTTCATGAAGTTTCTCAAGTGTTCTTTGCTGTGGAAGTATCATAACTATTGTAGAACTACTGAAAGATAGTTTTTAGGATACACCAATCTGAGTTGCAGAGGTTGTTTTCTATTAGGACTTGAAATACTTCACTTCAGGGTCTCCTTGATTTGATAATTTGTGTTGAAAAATCTTCCATAGTTCTGACGGGCTTTGCTTTGTATATGATTTGATTCTTTAACTGCTTTCAATATTTCATTCTTCAGTTGGGTTTATGGAATCATGACAATAACACGGTTAGGTGCGGATTTTTTAAAAATCACAAATAGTTGTGATATATACTTCACTTATCTGTATGTAAAATTCTTCTCCCCTGCTTGGGAAGTTTCCTGCCACTACGTCTGTGAATAGTCTTTATTTGTACTTTTTTTTTTTTTTTTGAGACAGGGTCTCGCTTTGTAGTTCAGTCTGGCTCTGAGCTCACTATGTAGCCCAGGCAAGCCTCGAACTCAGCAATCCTCCTGTCTCTGCCTCCCGAGTGCTGGGATTACAGGTGTGAGCCACAACGCCCGGCCTGTGAATAGTTTTTAAATGTCATTTGTATTAGCTCCTGTTTCTTCATTGACTCTGATCAGTTGTTATTCTTCTTTGGCTCATCTAGGTGCTGCTAGATGGATTTCTCATGTTCTCTTGATACTTTAAAGAAATCTTTCCTTTCCTAGGCACTGACTGCAATCCTGTCTTCTATGTATGATACTCTGTCTTTGCATGGGCTCATTCTGCTGTGCACACTTTCAATGGAGTTTTTAACCTCCTGGAAACCTGTTTGAATCTGTTTAATGGATTCCATTACTTCCATAAACTGGGATTCCATCATGTTCCTGAGTTAGAGTTATTAATCATATTTTTCACTATGGACATTATCTCTATTGTTATCTGGGAAATTATGTCTAATTTCATTTTTTTCCAGATCTTCTTTTGTTGCCAGTTTAGGAGGTCCAGGTATTTGATTCAGGTTGTTCCATCTCATTACACCTTAAAATTCCCTTTGGTGATCTGAAATTCTGGGTTTGTGTCTTATTTAAGTTTCTTCTCATTTTTATTATTTTTTAATTGATACTTTCCATTTAATTTCTGGGTTGCTGCCTGTAAAATGCTTATTGCAAGTTACCTTTCTTGCTAACATTTAGTATATGTGCTGCCGAAGCGAGCACTCTTGCTAACATTTAGAAACTTTAGGGAATGGCTACTTCCTGGGTCATCTTCTAGGCATAGCTGGGCCTTGAGCATCGAGTCTGTAATGGCTCTTGAGCAATGTCAGTCCTGAAATACCAGGAAAGACACTTAAACAGAACAAATATGTTACACCTTGGCCAAAGTAATACAGTAACTATCAACAACAGGATTAACAAAGTCCAGGGAATGACAAACTGGCAGCCACTATTCTGACAGTTTTAAACTTATAAACCAGACCTTTGGCCTTGTAGCAAAATTAATGACTAATGAGAAATATGTTTAACATATACAAGCCCTTCACTATGTTGGTATCACCCTCTGGGGAGTAGACCTTAGAAGGAATTAGGGGGTGTAAAGAGATAAAACCAGAGAGATTAGAAATAGGGCCAGAAGACACAGGAACACAGCATAAAACTTGGGAAATTGGTGAAGACTGGAGGAAAAGAGAGGGAATGAACAAATACAAAACAGAGTAAACTAACAACATCAGGGCAACTGAAAGTGTATTCATCCTTTTATAAAAAAATAAGACAAATCAAGAGAAAAAGAAAAAGAAGAAAAAAGAGAAAAAGTGGGACAATAGCAGGGACAAGAAAGGGGAGAAATGAAGAGAGAAGGAAAAACAGAAAAAAGCGGAAGACAAAACAAAAAATAAATAAACAAAAGAGATGGTCCTTTCAAAGCATGACTTTGTTCACTGGCATACAATGTGGGCAACAGCCAGATAAGCACTAATACAATAGTAGGGTACTTTGATACTCTGCTGTCACAACTAGACAGATTGACTGGACAAAAAAAATCAATACAGAAATACTTGAGTTAAACCCAACGTTTGAACAAATGGACTTAATAGATGCCTACAGATTATTTCACCCCATAAAGTCAGAATGCATGTTCTTACAAGCTGCTCATGGATCATTCTCCAAAAGAGACCACATGCTAGTTCATGTTTAAGTGAATGAAAAGGAATTGAAGTTATCCCCTGTATACTGACACTATGGTCTGACATAGTGCCTTGAAAATGGAGTTGAATTGCAAAAGAAATCCCAAGATCCTCACAAACACGTGGAAATTGAACAACACTCTGCTAAACAACAAATGGGTCACAGAAGAAATTACAGAAAAAAATTAAACAGTTCCTTCAATTAAATAACCACAGAACATGATATAAAAATTTATGGGACACAATAAAAACACTTCTACAAGGCAAACTCATAGCATGCAATGCCTACACAAGGAAAACAGAGCAAGCTCAAATAAATAATCAAATGCTGAATCTCAAGCTACTGGAAAAAAGAAGCAAGACAAACCCAAAGCTCATATTAGGGAGGAGATTATAAGAATCACAACAGAAATCAATGCAATGGAGACTAAGAGACTGATACAAAAAAAAATCAATGATTTGAAGAGTAGGTTCTTTGAAAGATAAACAAAATTGATAGACCCTTAGCCAACTTTATCAAACAAAGGGAGGAAAAGGCTCAAATCCATGCTATTAGGAATGAGAAGGGGGAAATCATCATAGACCCAGCAGAAGTTCAGAGGATAATAAACACCTACTTTGACAATTTGTACTCCAATAAGATGGAAAACATAGAAGAAATGGATAGATTCCTAGACACGTATGAACTTCCAGACTTGAACAATGAAGATATGAAAATAGCAAACATCCCAATTATCAATCATGAAACTGAAAATGTAATAATCAACCAACAAACAAAAGTCTGGTTCTGAGGGCTTTACTGTTAAATTCTACAAAACTTTTAAAGAAGAATTAACACCACTACTTTTCAAACTTTTTTATGAAATTAAAAAGGAAGCAGTGCTCCCAAATTCATTCTTGGGAACAACCATTACATTGATTCCAAAAGGAGAAAAAGACCCAACCAAAAAAGAGAACTACAGACCAACGTCCCTAATGAACATTGATGCAAAAATCCTCAAAAATATACTGGCAAACAGAATACAGAGAATCCTCAAGAAGATCATACACCCTGATCAAACTGGATTCATCCCTGGGATGCAAGGATTGTTCAACATACATAAATCAATAAATGTAATAACTATATTAACAAACTCAAGGACAAAAACCATGTGATCATCTCAATAGCTACAGAAAAAGCATTTGACAAAATCCAACACCCATTCATGATCAAAACCCTACAGAAAACTAGAATAGATGGATTTTATCTCAACCTAATAAAAGCTATTTAGGAGAAACCAACATCCACCAACATGCTTACTTACTTACTTACTTGAGACAGGGTCTCACTTTGTAGTTCAGGCTGGCCCTGAGCTCACAATGTAGCCCAGGCAAACTTCGAACTCAGCAATCCTCCTGCCTTTGCTTCCCGAGTGCTGGGATTACAGGTGTAAGGTCCGGCATTGTGGTATGTGGTACTGATTGCTGGTGGGTGTGAGTCAACACACCCAGTATTGTTGTATGTGGTTACCAAGGATGTAATCAGGGACTTTGAATTTGCCAGGCAAGTACCAGAACCACTGAGCTGAATCTCCAGTATCATTCTAAAAGGTAAAAAACTGAAACCTCTCCTAATATGATCAGGAACAAGACAAGGGTGTCCACTATCACCACTCTTGTTCAATATAGTACTGGAATTATTAGCTACAGCAATTGGACAAAAGAAAGAAATAAAAGGAATAAGGATAGGAAAGGATGAAGTTAAACTGTCATTCTTTGTTATTGACATGATACTCTATATAGAAGATCCTAAAAATTCAACCAAAGCACTGCTAGACTTAATTGACAAATTTAGTAACACAGCCAGATACAAGGTCAATGCTCAAAAATCAATAGTCTTTCTATACACAAATACTAGACTCACGGACAAAAACTGGGGAGTCAATCCCTTTTACAATAGCATCCAAAAGATTGAAATATCTAGGAATCTAACAAAGGAGGTTAAAGACTTCTACTCTGAAAACTGTAACACTCTGAAAAAGGTGACTGAAAAGGATACCAGAGAATGGAAAGACATCCCTTATTCCTGGGTAGGAAGAACTAATATTGTCAAAATGGCTATACTTTCACAGCTATTATACAGATTCAGTGTAATATTGATTGAAATTCCAACAGCATATTTCATAGATCTAGAGAAAACAATTCAAAAATTCATCTGGATGCAAAAGGGACCTAGAATAGAAAAAGCAGCTCTAGGCAACAAGGACATGTAGAGGGCATCACGATCCCTAATTTGAAACTATACTACAAAGCCACTGTGATAAAAATGGCATGGCAATGGCAAAGTAACAGACCCAAGGATCAATGAAATAGATTATAAGATCCAGAATCAAGTTCAGATACAGTATGTCACCTCATCTTTGACAAAGGAGCCAAATATCCTCAATAAAGGAGTGAGATCTTTAATAGATGGTACTGGAAAAACTGGGTTCTAACTGGCCAAAGACTAAAGCTAGATCTATCTCTTTCACCATGCACTAAACTAAAATCAAAGTGGATTAGAGACTTAAATATTAAAACAGAAACCCTAAACCTACTGCATAACAGGTTAGGTAAAACTCTTGGAGACATTGGCTTAGGGAAAGACTTTATGAGCAAAACCTCTATAGCACAACAACTAGCAGAAGAGATCAACAAGTGGGATCTCATCCTATTAAAAATCTCCACAGCAAGAGAAACCATCAGCAGAGAGAAAAGACAACCAACAATTTGGGAAGAAATTTTCACCAGCTGTTTCTCGGACAAAGCGCTACTACCTAGAAAATATAAAGAGCTTTAAAAAATCAGCCCCCCCCCATTCAAAGACCCAATTCAGAAATGGGCATCGGAAATTAACAGACAGTTTTCAGAGGAAGAAGTAAAAGCAGTTAAGAAGCATATGAAGAAATGTTCAACATTACTAGTCATTCTCACGATGCAGATAAAACTACACTGAGTTTTCATCTTACTCCACAAAGAATGGCTGTTATTTTAAAATTAACCAGCAACAAATGCTGGCAAGGCTGCAGGAAGAAAGGAACCCTTCTCCACTGTTGGTGGGAGTGTAAACTGGTGAACCACAATGGAGATCAGTATGGAGATTCCTCAAAAAACTTGGATTAAAGGTCCCATTTGACCCTGCTATTCCCCTGCTAGGTATACACATGAGAGAATTAAATGATTCATATCACAGTGACATTTATGCATCCATGTACATAGCAGCTCAGTTTGTGATAGCTAAGTCTTGGAAACAACCCAAATGTCTATCAACTAGAGACCGGATAAAGAAGATATGGTTTCTTTTTATAAAATGGAGTATCACTCTGCCATAAAGTATGGTAAATTTGAGTCGTTTATCCTCAAATGGACATACCTTGAGGACATACTCATAAGTGAAATAGACAGGTGACAGATGTGTCAATACCATATATTTTCTCTGGCATGAGAAACTGAAGATGTGAGTTCTAGAGTGTATGAAATAGAAAGTATTAATGGTAAAGGTGGGTAGAGCATATAATGTGGGGAAAATGTGATGGTTAAAAAAGGTTTAAACAAAGCTTCATATATACAGGGTGGGGGTTGTAGGATGGGCACAGGGGAATGGAAAAAAATGAGAATTAAGACGTGTCAGATGGTGGCACAAATTTTCAATGTGGATTGTGATCATGACATGTATATAAAATGTATCAATAAATTGTTAAATAAAACTGTTTAGTTCACTAAAATGTGTGAATCAGAAAAAAAAAACCCTGTAATTACTATGATCTTTCCCAGCTGAGTTGGAAGATCCATGATGGTGCTAGGGTCTTACTTTCCTGTGTATCTCTTTACTGACCACTATCTTTAGTTGTTTACAAAATGTTCTTTATGTATATCCAGGGCTATCTGGGACATTATTGTATTCTTATTTGTGTCCATCAAACACAATCTAGCAAACTCAAGAGGAAAAGAGAAGACTACTGTTATTTACACACATTTTTGCTTACTGTGCATGTTCTTCTTGCCTAACTTTTGGAGACTGCTTTTATCATTAAGAAAACTTACAGTCATTATTTTATGGTAGGTCTGCTGGGGACAAATTCTCTTAATTTATCTTCATCTGAGAATGTCTTGATTTGCAATTCATTACTTTAGGATATTTTCTCTTGGTAGAGAGGCTGATCGACAGCTCAGCTCTTTCAGCTCATGAAAAATATTTTGCTATTTTTTGCTTCCATGGTTTCTCAGCAGAGACTACCTATTCCTTGCTGAGCCTTTCTATTTTTTCATTTGTTTCAAGCACACTCATAATTGTTCACTGAAACATTTTCATCACGATTTCTTTAAAATCTGTCAGACAGTTCTAACATCTGTCATTTTAGTGTTGGCTTGTACTGATTACTTTTTCATTCAGTCTGAGATCTTCTGAGCCTTTTGTATTATGAATGACTGAAATTAAATCTGGACATTTTTCTGTTATGTTTTCTGACTCTGAATGTCATTTAAAATTCCTTTTCTTTAAACTGGCTTTTTGTGACATGCCTCTGGCAGGAGAAGTGTGGGAGTGCCTTGTTTCTTGCAAGGAGGTCCATGCAAGTTCAGTTTTCTAACTTGGGTTTACTGACAACTGAGGCATGGAGCTCCCTGTGACTGCTGGCAGAACAGGGAGTTCCCCACATACAGATGACTGGTGAGGATGAAAACCTAAGCTCCTCACTTGGTATTCTCTGAAGCAACCCCAGCAGTAATGTTGGGATACCCCTTTATTGCTTCACAGGGGCAGATGTCAGCTTCACCACCTGACCTCTGCTGTCATGGGTAAAGGTGGGCCTATGTGCTTTTCTATTTAGTTGGAATAGAGTGGTCATTATTTAAAAGTTTTTTTTTGTTTGTTTTTTTGTTTTTTTGTTTTTGTCTCGCTAGGATGCACCTTCGGTTAGAAGAGCTCTCTTGGAGGTTTGGGGTCTAGGCTACTGGCATTCCTAGTTGGCCAGTTTTTCCCAGCTCCCAGTCTAGAATGTATGAAAACCTAAGAATTCACAGGTCCCAGGATTTTTAACCAGTCTAACTTCTTCTCTAAGCCTTTAACTTTGTTTTACATTAAATATCCAGAGACTTCAGTTTTACTCTTAAGGAAAATAATGGGGGAAAGTTTTCAGAAATGGTAGTCTTCCCATTCAGTATTTTTAACTACCTTGTTAGTATAGAGATTCAGTAAAACCCCATCAAATTTCAACAAATTACTTGATGTTCTTCTTGTGATTATGGAGCCTGAAATATCTTGCTTTTAAAAATACAATTCAGCTTAGATCAACTGCCAAGAATTTGCTGATAATATATTTAAAGATCACAGATTTTGTGATTTGGTTTTATTCTCTATATGACCTAGAATAGTTTTAAAATTAGATCTCCACTTAAAGTTGGATAAAAGCATGATGTTGATGGCCATTGCATTAGTCTGAATTTGCTACATTTACAGTGATGCCTTTGAAAGCTGGGGCTGTAGCTCAGCTGTAGAATGGTTCCCTAGCATACTCAAGGTCCTGGGTTCTGATTGCCAGTACTGCATGAATTACATTTGGGGCCTGGAGATTTGGCTCAGTGGTTCTGATGCCTACCTGCAAGTGCAAGGTCAAGAGTTCAACCCCAGCATTATTTAAAAAAAAACCAAAACCAAAACCAAAAACCAAATGTAGCATTTGAGAAGTCTTGTGAAGGGTCTGAAAGTGAAATGGATAATAAGGATATTTTCATCAAGTTATTTTCAGTATGGGCAGAATAGACTTGTAGACCTATACAGATTGTACTTAGATCCACTAAACCTAAGTTAGCTAAACATTTTAGAACAGTAATCCTTATGTTAAATATTTCCAGTAAACAATTTGCTGAAAATATTTTCCATTAATTTGCTTCTTGATTTACCCAGGGTGTGATAGTGTAGAAAAAATAATATATTGTATGTACAGTAATAAACTACAGTTCTTTTAATATGTATCTTTCTAGAATGATAGAGCAAGTGATGAAAATTTGTTATAACTTATAAATAAATATTCTTATATGGGAGGCTGCACTGAATTATTTTCATTCTTTTGGGGAAAGAGTACAAAGGGCAAAGGCTCTGGCAAGATGAATATCTCAATTATAAAAAATTGCTTATAAACTTGGTTTTAAAATTTATATCATTTGTATCACATACATAAAATTTCATTTTTAACTTTATAGCTCAAATTTTCAATAACTATCATTTTTATTAAGTATATGGTGGTCCTTTGGGAATTCTATTATAATTCTCTAAATGGTCCTATTTTCTCAGTATGTCATTCACGTGTTTCTTTTATAAATAATATGAGTGATGAGAGTTTTTTTAAATATAGTTTTCACTTTCCCACTGCTTGGAATTATTTATTTAAGTTAGGCTCCCCAAGGTGGAATTACTGAATCAATGTTTTTTTTTTTTTTTTGAGACAGGGTCTCACTTTGTAGTTCAGGCTGGCCCTGAGCTCACTATGTAGCCCAAGCAAGCCTCGAACTCAGCAATCCTCATGCCTCTGCCTCCCGAGTGCTGGGATGACAGGCGTGAGCAGCCGCGCCTGGCATGAATCAATGGTTTTTGTGACTCATGAGAACCAAATTCCTTTTCAACAAAGTGGCACACTTGTCACTGTCGATGTATGAGACAGCTTGTCGGTGCTCCCTCAGCAAGCCAGTCATCAGGGGTGGCACCGTGTGCTCGCTTAGCATGTGTGAGCCCTGCATTTAGGCTCCAGCATGAAAGAAAAAAATGAGAGGAGTAGGGAAAGGTAGCAAGGGAGGGAAAGAGGAACAGCAGGAGGGAGAGCAATTTTAGAATTGAAACACTCACTGGATAGTTCAAAATGACTTAATCAGCAGTTCTTTATTTCTTTGGTGAACTGTCTGTTGCTGACCTCTGCCATTCATTCTCTGAGATTTCAGGAATTTTTCAAAGATCAATTTCAATGACTTCCTCATAATAACAAAATTAATAACCTGAAAATTATTTTCCAAATAATTTTTTAAATATTTGTGTAATAAGACTATAATTTTACATAGTTAAATGGCCTGATTGTGACTTCAGCTTATTTTGGGTTTATGATCTCATAACAATTACACACTCTTTATATTTAGGAATATTCTTTACTTTCTATGTTTGTGTTAGAAGAAGAAGAGTGATTCTTTTTCTAGGAAAATTGCTATGAATTTATCCCAATATCATTTCTTGAATAAGCCCACCCTTTCCTATTGATTTATCATGAGAAATATAGTTATACCAAGCCCTTTGGTTGCCTAATTTAGCAAACTAATCCCTATTTGCAATAAGATGGTACAGAGTCACTCTCTGCTTGTATAATTCATTCTGATTTGGCAGAGCTGCTGGACTTCACGGCTGCATTTTAGAATTTCCTTAATGGTCTTTCCTGTTCACTATTTTTTTTAACCCCAAGGTATTTTCTGAAAAATGTCAAATCTACAAAAAAGCTGAAAGAATGTCATGGACATCTTTATACCCCTTACCTCATTCAGCATGTGTCAGTATTTTGTCAAATTTAATTTTTCTCTCTATATTTGTGCACACAAAATACATGAGCATACATTTTCCCCTGAACTAAGTGAAAGTAACCCACAGCTTCAGCTTTCAGCGAATAAACATTTCAAACCTACCTACAAGAAAGAAATGCAAATGATCTCTAGGGAATTCCTCCCTTGTCATTGTAGGGGTTGGGTGCCTGCTGGGTGGCAGCTTTCAACCTGATTCTAATACGAAGCTCTGCTCCATTCCTTTAGCACCCTGTACCCTGACATCTCAACCTGGAGTTTTGAAATATTCATTGAAAATGAGAACCATATCTATGAAATGTGCTTGAAAGCTTAGAGACTTCTCACTTTTTAAACCTGTCTGTTCCTAACATCTGAAGAGCCAGGTACATCCTGGAGCTTTGGAGATTCACCTATGCGCTCTGCCTGGAAATATTCAGCCCCACAGAAGAGCTGGTCATATCAGAGTCATGGAGCAAATCTACAACTTTTAGGGCTTTTTGTGGGATTTGCTACACAGAACTTGTCTTTCTGAAAATTACAATAGTCTGAAAAGAAACCAGTAAATTATTTGTTACTGGTAAGTATCATAGGCTCATGCACCCTTTCCTTTCTCAGGCATCATATATCCTTTATCATATATCCTTTATCAGTGTGCATCATAAAAATAAAAATCTCTACTAATTTGTAAATTCAAGTGGATTTATTTATGTTTGTTTGTGGTACTGGGGATTGAACTCATGCCCTTGTGCTTGCAAGGTAGGTGTGGTACCACTGAGCTACATCCCCAGCCAAGCTGATTTAGTATTTGGTTATAAGTTAGGTTGTATGACAGTAATCAATAAAAATAAAAACCGTATCTCACCACTAACCACACATTTGATAAAAAACAATAGCTCAATCTTGGAAACAACCGAAATGTCCATCAACTGGAGAGTGGATAAAGAAGATGTGGTTTTTTTACAAAATGGAGTATTACTCTGCCATAAAGAATGACAAGATCGATCCATTTAGGTGCAAATGGAGACATCTGAAGGATATTCTAATAAGTGAAATCAACAGATCACAGATAGACAATTCTCGGATCTTCTCTTTGGCATGAACACCTGTAGATGCAAATGAGTTCTAGAAAGTAGGACAGCTTTTATAGAGTGGAATATTTCTATAGGAAACTTGGTGTGGGAATGTGATGAGGGGAAGGAATAAATATGATACAGAAAGAAAATAAAAGAGCATGTATAAAGGGGGGAGGAGGGGGG
>PVIC010055189.1:0-11313 GCA_004025085.1 Thryonomys swinderianus
TCTGTTTGCTAATATTTTATTGAAGAATCTTGTGTCTGAATTCATAAGAAATATTGTTCTGTAGTTTTCATTTTGCTGAGGTCTTGGTACTGAGGTAATACTGGCCCCACACTATGAGTTGAGAAGTCCTTTCCTCCATTTTCTAGAAGATTGCACAAGAGAAATCTTCCATTTAAAAAAAATTCTGGCAACAGTTATTTTTAAACCTTCTGAGGACTCAACAGTTTACTTGGTAGTGGGGTTGGCTCAGATCCCATCCTCGGTCTTCCTTTGAAAGAATATTCAGGGCTTGGGATGTAGCTCAGAGATGCTACACCTGCCTGGCAAGTGTAAGGTCCTGAGTTCAATATCCGGTACAAAAAAAGAAAAAGAAAGAGGGAGAGAGACAGACAGACATACAGACAGAAGGGAAGACAGACAGACAGACAGAGGAGGATGTTCCATTTTGTGCCTGAGCCCAGGAGGACAAAACATCAGGTGAGAGTGCTCCACATGGCAATGGACATGTTTTGGCCTTTATTCTTCCTCATTAACAAATTAAGAAGTTCAGCTTCAACATTTTCCCTGAGGTCTCATGGGGTCTATTTGATGCCAGACTCCCTGCAGGCTACTGCTAGCTACAAATAGGTTAAAGCAGTGGTTCTGACTCAAGGGTGACTTTGTCCTCCAAAAGGTATTTGGCAATTTCCAGAGATACTTTTGGTTATCACAACAGACTTGAGGTACTACTAGCTTCTCCTATGCAGAAATCAGAGTTGCTGCCAAATACTCTAGATTACATAGGGCCGGAGATTTAGCTCAGTGGCTCCAGTGCCTGCCTAGCAAGTGCAAGGTCCCTGGTTCTATCCCTGGTAACCACCAGTGGTGACTCATGCCCACCAGCAATCAGTGCCACATACCACAGTGCCAGGCGTGGTGGCTCACGCCTATAATCCCAGCCCTTGGGAGGCAGAGGCAGGAGGATTGCTGAGTTCAAGGCTTGCCTGGGCTACATAGTGAGCTCAGGGCCAGCCTGAACTACAAAATGAGGCCCTGTCTCAAAAACCAAAAAAACAAAAACTCTAAAATACAGAGAATAGTCTCACACAGCCCAGAATACCAGCAGTACCAAAGCAGAGAATCCTGGAGTGGAGACACATTTGCCTTGTCTGCCTTAGCTGCTCCTGGGGTGATGGGTAGACTTCCCTGATCTGAGATACATTTCATCATGAATATGAGCAGAGTTTAGGTTCATCTTTCCATATTTCCGGGATATTTTTTCTGAATCACCCACAGCCAACCTAGTTCCTCACACCTACCTTGCTTCTCTCCCTGACCCTGCTCCTGCTCCTACATTCCTCCTCCTAGTAGGATGATCCACCTTGCCATCTGTCTTATTTATCTTGTTGCTGAGATAAAATACCCAACAGTTTAGGGACACCAGGTTTATTTAGCTTACAATTTGTAGAGGTTTCAGGGCATAATCAGCTGGCTCCTAAGCAAGGTGGTTGGCAGACAGGCATTGCGGGGGAGGAACAGTTCATGGCAGGCAGAAGGTAGCAAAACGAGTAAGAAAGGACCAACCACTGCTCTTTCTATCCCTTATATTTTACCCAGGCTGGTTAGGACAGGTAGCACTCATACCCTTATTCCTAGTGCCCTCAGTCCTAGCATCACATGTGAATCAATTCCAGCATCACACACTCCATACCCAGCCACCTCTGAAAAAGCCCACCTATGACCGCATGAGGCTTTGGGGGGCATCTAAACACAAGTCATAACACCATCCAAGACCAAAATCTGGAGATCCCTGCTGACTATGCCCATCGCTATTCCCTCATCTATGAATCAATTAATTAATGGCTGACCTTTCTTCCTTTCTTTCTTTTTCTTTCCTTCTTTCTTTCCTTCCTTTCCTTCTTCCTTCCTTTCTTTCTTTTTTTCCCTCCTTCCTTCCTTCCTTCCTCTCTCTCTCTCTCTCTCTCTCTCTCTCTCTCTCTCTCTCTCTCTCTCTTTCTCTCTTTCTTTCTTTCCTCGGTACCAAGGATCAAACTCCAGCCCTTGTGTGTACAAGGTTGGTGCCGTACCACTTGAGCTAAATCCTCAGCCCTTATATTTCTTAATTTTTAGTGTAATTAGGGCTTTTGGGGCTTTCAAGAAACAGAAACCAGTCTCCAATGACTTGAGTAGAGGAAGGAGCTGTTGGCTTATAGAACTGAGAAGTCTGCAGTCTCTAACCACAATTTTGGCTGAGTCCAGAGGTTCAAAAGTTGACAGACACACGAGCTGTCTTTGAAATGTGCTCTATTTTTCCTCTGTGACTCCTTAGCATTCAGGGAGACACCCTCAGTCTGGGAAAAGAGAAAGATACTCCTGGCATCTCTGTGCTTCCATGTTTCTGCCAGATAGTCCAGCCCTATTTGCCCTCCCTAAGGAATCAGACCGTCTCCAATTATGCCACATTCCCTTTCTGAAATCACTCACTATGCCCAGCATAGGGCATCCTCTTACAGTGGGCCCAAACTGCAGACTATCACCCTGTGGGCACAGGCAGGTCCAGCTCCATTACTGCCCATCAACCTAGCTTAGAAGAGTTTCTCAAAAGACAAAGAGGCAGCACAGATCCATTCCATTATCTTGCCAAGCAGTTTTTTCCCTTGCTATCCCCACAACCCTTCCGCCCCACACCTGCATCACGGCTGACACTTCCAGATTGGCTTCTGTACCTCCATGTGCTCCCCTATCCCACCCAGGCTCCCATTCCTCTCTGGAGTCTCCTCATCTGTGAAGATGCCCTTGAGGTCCCAGCATCTGGTTTACAAGTGAACTTCTGGGAATACAGATGTGAGTCTCAAGGATATTCTGTGCATAGCCTAAGGACCAAGTGGCCATGTTGCCAAGGCAAAGGATGAGGAACTGACCTTCCCACACCTAGCTCTTGTCCTGTTCAGACATCTCCAGGACACAGCTTCCTCTCTCTCTCTTCCCTGATTGCTGCTGGGTCCCCAGGCAGTGGAATACATTACACAGGGTCAGCCTGCGAAGAGCAACCAAAGGTCCTGTGGGGCTCCTGTTCCCCGTGGTGTCTGCTGACAGTAAGACCCCTTTGGTTTCAGCAAGAGGACGCCAGCTTGCACAACGTCGTCCTGTGGCCTCCGGACCCTGATCCTCTGCAGGTACAGGGCATGTGGCGTGCTGCATGGCTGCCTCCCTAACACCTGGGTGGTTGCAACATTTGGCATAACATGTGTGTTTGAATATTCAGGTTTTCTCTTCCTTCTCCATCGCCTGTTCCCATCCACCCCCGATAAGCTGTACAACACAGTAGAAATCAACTGTGCATATTTAGCTTTTTAGAAATAACATTTTGGTGTGTCTCCCCAAGAGCTGGCTGGGTTGATATGCTGTGGGACGCTGAATGAGGATTATGTTGTCAGCAGAATGGAACACAGCTACCGGGAGCCAGTACTAATCCTTCTGGACTCCGATTCTTTGATTTTCTTTGTCCTGGATTGAGGCTTGGGATGGCCTGGTCACCCCACCTTTGCCACCACTGATTTTATGACTGATGTGTCATAAAAATACATTAAATTCTGAATCGGCAGCTAAGGCTCTCATGCAATAATGCACCTAGCTGAGTTCACAGTTTTTACTCTGCTTAAGGTGTTGGCCATTGTCCGGAAGAAGGGAAGCAAATGGAGGAGCTTTGGCTCCATTTCACAGTGAGGTCAGGAGAGGATGTGGAGGGTAGCGAGTGGCTGTGGGTGTGCTCAGGGGAGGCAGTGAAATGCCCCGCTTCTTCCGGGCCTGCTATGAAATTCTCATCACACCTGTCTGGGTGTGTCTGCCATTCACATACATGTCCTTTGCTTTAAGAAAGAGCATAGCCTCCACCTAACAGCCCCTCCCAGAGCTTGGCACCATGACTGGCATGTCAGCCTCTATGGTAAAAAATAAGAGCTATGCCAGCCTGCGGTCCCAAGTCTTGGAAGTGGGAATGACAGTCGCTCAGTTGTGAGGGCTCAGCAAAGGCACCTGAGGGCTTATCACACAGACTCCAGAGAGGAACCTGCCCAGGCTGCCACTCTCTGGGCTTCCCCTGGGCCGTGGAGTTGTCTGCGCCCCTCAAGAGGTGGGGAGCCACAGAAAGACATTCGGTCCTATTGTTACAGTGACCTAACTTCAAAATGACTCCCTTCAAACAGTTCCACTCTCTGGGTGGTTTTGTAGCTAAAGTTTCAGAACACACGGTTTTCAAGGGTGGAGACAGTGGCCAACGGATGAAGTGACAAGACAGACGCAGAGGCCTGCCTGGGGGTCAGGCCGGCCCCCTGCTCGCTGTCACTTGCAACTTGAGCTGACAGCGAGCCGTGGTCAGCAAGCTCAGCAGGGTCCAATGCCAGTTTGGCCCGCGCGACTCCCTAGCCCAGCCGTCACCCAGGCACATCTTCCCCGCTCCTGGCTCGGTGCGCGGGAAGCAGCAAGGGGATCAATTGGGCTCCCGGGGAAGCCTCACCGCTGTGGGCTGTGGTGCGAATTCTCTGCCCCCTGAGAAACAAGGGAGGAAGATCTGTGCCGCGTGAGCTGTGCCTGGAGCCGGGCGCCCTTTGGAGAGGTCGTGGAGCTTGTTTCTGCCAGGCTGGGCTCAGCCTCTCCTTGTTATTTTGCTTGTTGGATGAACAGCCCATAAGCAGGTGTATGTGTCATTGGCAGCGACAAATGCCTGGTGCTGAGTGGAACGGAGAGACACTCCTTGAGTTCTGAGGAGCCCAGAACTCTGCACCAGCCTTGTCTTAGTCCCTTGTTTTGTCTCTGAGGCACGACACCCAACACCCATGACTTAAGGAAGAGAGGTTCATTTCGGCTCACAGTTTGTAGAGGTTTCAGTCCATCGTCCAGTTGCCCCCTGGTGGGACGGGGTGGCACAGGGCCACGGAGGAGGGGTGCTGCTCAGGTCACAGCAGACAGGAAACAGCATTCGTGGAGGACCCGTGAGGGGAGATAGACTCTTCCAGGCCACGCCCACAGCAACACGTCCTTTCAGGTCCTTCCTCCTGCCAGCAATTCAGCTATAACATCCCATAAGCCAGCCACCTCCCAAACGCCTCATCTATGAGTGCATGAGGCTTGGGGGGACGTCAAAATACAAAGCATGGGCTAGAAATTTAGCTCAGTGGTTCCGGCGCCTGCCTCGCAAGCACAAAGTCCTGAGTTCGATCCCAGTAACCACTTACAATGCTGGGCGTGGTGACTCACGCCCACCAGCCGTCAATACCACATACCACAGTGCCAGGTGTGGTGGCTCATGCCTGTAATCCCAGCACTCGGGAGGCAGAGGTAGGAGGGTTGCTGAGTTCAAGGCTTGGCTGGGCTACATAGTGAGCTGAGGGCCAACCTGAACTACAAAGCGAGAACCTGTCTCAAAAAAAAAAAAATTGCAGAGCATAACATGCTGGAACAAGCACTTTCTAATAGTCTCCTGGCAGTACATGGATGATTCAACTGTGTTTCATAGGAAGGAGGTTGAGGGGGGGAAAAATTACCTCAGACTGCACACCTAACAATGAGGAGCTTCTGCATGGGACTTTTCTGCTTCCACAGCAAGTTGCAGGAATCCCATGCCCAGAGGAGGAGCTGTCACAGGCACAGTGAGTAATGTGTACAGACAGGCAGGCTCTAGCTTGGGCCATACCTCCCACTCTCCTCTCTCTCTCTCTCTCTCTCTCTCTCTCCTTTTGCTACTGGGAAGCAAACTCAGAAATTTTGCTTCAAGGCAGATGTGGTGCCATTGAGCTAATTCTGGCCCTTGATATCTCTTGCGAAGGGACTGACCAGCTCTAGACTGAGGTAGCTACCGGAGGTCTCAGTGCATGACTGTTGAATCCGTTCTTATAGCATATGTGATGCCTACTGTGATCTAGCCAAGTGCTAAGTGATATACACATACTGTTTTATTTAACCTTCCAAACAGCCTGCAGCCGGGCGTGGTAGCTCACGCCTGTAATCCCAGCACTTGGGAGGCTGAGGCAGGAGGATTGCTGAGTTCGAGGCTTGCCTGGGCTACATAGTGAGCTCAGGGCCAGCCTGAACTACAAAGCAAGACCTTGTCTCAAAACAAACAAAAACAAACAAACCAGTCTGCAGTCATGACTCCCTTTTAGGGTTACATAATTACGACCTTTCGGATAAAACAGGCCAAGAGCTCACAACTAATCCCGGTGGTAAATCTTGGGTTTTAAAAGCAATATCTTCAGGCTCCTGCCTCTTTATTTTTGACCCAAGCCCTATGTTGCTGTAGCGTGAGGGCCAAAAAAAGGAAAAAGTTTTTGGTCAGTATGTCAAGTGTACCCAAGGAGACGCTGCAGCACGTTGTCGGCACTCGGACTGCCCAGCTCCTTCAACAGAGTCTCCTATGTGTACAGCTCTGTGCCACCTGCTCTTGTCACCCACTGGCATGGGAAGGGTAGGGACCGTGGTCCCCATTTTCAGGCAGAGAAACAGACTCTGGCTCAGCACAGAGATTCAGATCTTCTCACTTTATCCATTCCTCCTCAAAATTCCCTACTAGTAACATATTAACTGCATTCAGGACCTCAACCCTGGGAGTGGATTTGAGGCCTCAAAGATATCCCTTTCCCCTGCCAACTACAGCAGTCAGAGTACGTCTCCTCTCTTGCATTTTTGAGGCTCACAAGTCCTCTTAGAGTAATGCCCACCCCTCGTGACTCAAGTGCTTTTCACCGAAGGGAGGTAGATATGCATTGAGTATGTATTACTCATTCATTCTCTAAACTCCAAGTTCCATGAGAATGGGAATTAGCTCTTGTTTTTTCTTTTTTTCTTGAGACAGGGTCTCGATTTGTAGTACAGGCTGGCTCTGAGCTCACTATGGAGCCCAGGCAAGCCTCGAACTCAGCAATCCTCCTGTCTCTGCCTCCCGAGTGCTGGGATTACAGGCGTGAGCCACCACGCCCGGCACTGTGATATGTGGTATTGATTGTTGGTGGGCGTGAGTCTCCACGCCCAGCATTGTATGTGGTTTCCGGGGATTGAACTCAGGACCTCGTGCCGGAACCTCTGAGCTAACCCTCCGGCTCATTAGCTCTTGTTTTAATTCAACTTTTTACTTAGAACGTTTCTGTACTCACAAAAAAGTTGCAGAGAGAGGCCAGAGAGATCCCGTGCAGAAGCTCCATCAGTTTCTCTCGCACTGACCAGCCCCCCACACTTATTTTTGCCTACATAGAACATGGTTGGGCCTTATTTCATGTGAGACATACTCATCAAATCGCGCTGTGAACCCTGGCTGTTATTTCCTCCGTTTTCTCCCTTCCCTAGTGTTCAGAACTGAGCCCAGCACTGAGCTGTGGAGCTAGACTCCCAGCTCTTGTACCTTGTTTTGTGATTCAGGACAGGACGCTGCGGCTCAGTCCCTAAGTTGTCCAGGCGGGGCTCAGACTCGTGACCTTCATGCCTCAGCCTCCCAGAGTGCTGTGATTCCACACACGCACCACCATACTCGGCATTCTCCATCTTTTAAAGGAAGAGTGAGGACTCAAACCCAGCTCCCTCTGACTCCCAAGTTTGTTCGCTTCTCCCAGCGTATCACACTGCGTCATGTGTGCAAGCGCTCAGCTGGGGAGGGCTGAGGGCCCACCGGGCAGCCTCTCTTTTGCCGGCCTCTCGAGGTGCCGGCTGCCTTAGCCTGGGCTGTCTCCTTGGGCCACACCTGGCCTGCACTGTGGGGCCACTTCATCCTTCCCGATCAGCCTGGAGGTGAAGACAGGTCAGGGATGACTTAGCAGAATCAGACGAGCAGTTGCCTTCCTTTGACGGGAAGATGGGAGGGAGGCCTGCTGGCTGCGACACAGCACATGTGATCATCCTCCATATTTGGCCAGCCTGGCAGTTGTTTCTGAAATCCGACTCCTGGTGCCATGGGGATGACCTTTGTTCTACTTCCCAGCATTCACCTGCCCTCACGCTGCTCCCATGAAGCTTGGTCAAGGAGTGCACCACGTGGGTAGACACTCTGGTCACGGGTTAGCTGTACTAATTAAGCGTGCTTTAATTAATTTTACTGGCATAGTTAGAGAGACGGAGCGCATTTAAGAGGTAAGTAAAGCCAGTGAAAACGAAATTTTTAAATGGTGAGCGCTTTTGCGCTTGACGGAAGGATTGTTCAGGACCGGAAAGTTGCTGTAACCATTTAAAGGTTGCTTTAAAGGATTAAGGCTTTTAAAAGATTAGGGCTTCAGGCTCTGGAGTATTCAGACTCTAAGAAGACTGTTCACCAAAGCGATAGCAGCAAGGGAGAGATTTGAAGACGCAGTTGGGCAGATGAGTCTGTCATGTGAGATTTGCTGATGGCTTTTCCAGCCTTTATGCCGTTTGGAGGCATAAAGGGTAACTCTAGACATGCAGGGTGTTTGTCGTGATGCCCGCAGACAGAACAGGAATCCAGTAAGCAATAGGACTTAGTACTGTAGCTAGGATGGAGACTATGGAAGGGGGACAAATCCAGGAGCTTCCAGGGCAGAGGTGGCTGCCAGAAAAATGGGAGGAGTGGGTTCCTCATCCACTGAGCAAGGATTTACAGACTGTCGCTTCCATGCCAGGCCCTATTCTAGGGTCAGTTCCGGCGTCCAACATGGACTCTTGTGCACATTAGTCACAGATGGCCAGTTGTTGTAGCTCCTGGGAACAGGGTAACGAGAGGCAGAGATCAGAAAGCAGCAGTTTCCACCGTGTGGTGGAGCAGCACACAGCAGGCTTCAGGAGTCCTGAGTCGCGGCCAGATGGTCTGCCGCTGCTAAACTGACTGCGGGCGTGGACTTCTCTGTGCTCTGATCTGTGTTCTTCTCTGTAAAATGGGCTAAGAAGGATTACACTGCTTAAAAGAACAGTACTTGGCAAGTAGAGAACGTTTGTAGAAATACGTCTGCTATTATTGTTATAGCAGAAGAAGTGCTACGTCTTGCTTTATTTTATTATTTGCAGTCCTAGGGATCGAACTTGGGACCTTGTGCTTGAGAGGCACCACTGAACTAAATCAGGCCATCATATCAATATTATTGAGCAAAGAACATCGGACTTCAAGGCAGGAGCCCTGGATGGAAGCCACCTTCTCATCTGAAAAATAGAAAACATTCTTTTACCTCCCTGCCCTGTAAACAAGGCTTTGGAAGAATAAGAGGGAGGTCATAGCACTTCCTAAAGGGCAATGAAGGTCGTTCACAGGGCTAGCTCGATTACATCTACTAATTTACCTCAGACTCCACACCATTTACTAATGGTTGGGTTCGAACCCAGGGCCTCACACAGCTAAGCATGTGCTCTACCCCTGAGCTATACCCCCAGCTTTGTTGCTTTTATGGTTAATTTTTTTAATGTGCAGGATGCCATTTATTGGGCAAGCATACTTTAATTTAGAGTTTGCAAGGATAGTTAATTAATTTTTGCAGTACTGACTGAATCCAGAGCCTTTGCATTGATTATAATCCCAGCCCTTCTTTTTATTTTATATTTTGCAACTGAGTGTCCCTAAGCTGCCCATCCTGGACTTGAATTTGCTGTCTTCCTGTCACAACCTCTCAGAAAGCAAGGACTATGGGAATGTACTGCCACATGCAGCTCATATTTTGACTCTGTTCAGATCTATTTCTGCTGGAAAGGATTGGTATTATTATTCTTGCAGATTAGCTTCCTGGTACGGGCTTGAGGAAGAAGCCCTGGCCAACGTTCTTCTCCAGAGCCTTTGAGTCAGAGCCCTCGCTACGCGCCTTTGCTTGAGGAAATCAAGTTTTCTCCCTTTAGTTAGTGTGGAGATCTATCTCCTTACTCCATCTGTTCTTTGCATCTGCCTAGGCTGTTCGGCGTGTTAACATATTTACAGTATTACTTGGAAGAAACCTCAATCATGGAATCCAGAGCTGGAGACTCAGCTGTCAAATTTTCTGCAGACCATTCAGTGTGGATAATGTGGTGATTGGAACAGAGACCTGGCTGCCGGTGTTAGTAGCAGACAAGCAGGAACTGGCTTTCAACTCTGAAAATCCAGGACTCTACCATAAAATACCACTTACATCATATTGTGATTCTTGAGTTATAGTAACATACAAAAATCACGCATCCAGAGGTAGCAGTAGCTCACAAGTCAAGGGCACTTTGTGAATGCAAGGTGATTTCAAGCACGCACTGTCTCATCTGTTCTCTAGGTCGGCTGCCTTCCCAGAGGCCCAGAGGGAGGCTGAGGCCTGCAGGTCAGGGGAGGGGTTTCTTGGCAAGGAAATTGTCCAACTTGCACGGGCATAGTTAGGGCTTGTCTCTAGCCATCATTTTGAATGCTGTAGCCAGAGGCCTACTGATGAATGTTTCTGTGTTTTCATAGATTGTCATCTAACTTCCGATTTCTCTGTCTTCTGGTTCAGAGGATTTCATCAACTCAGAGCCCGAGATCCGTGCCACCACCTGGGGACAGGAAGTGGGGAGATTCTCCCAGAAGTCCTGACGGTGGGGACCTGACGAGGTAGGGAGCCCGCTATGGAGGGTGGACCCAGCCTGAGGCGTGGCCAGCTCCCTGGCTGTTTCAACGTTTGCTCTGGTGTGTGTGCTGGGGGAAATTTACCATTAAACACGTGAGACGATCCTCGGTGTCGAGGTGTTGAAGCAGCGGGTCTTATCCCACTTTGCGATTGACTAGTCACTTGCAGCGATTGGAAAATTCATAGGTTTTCTTCTGCCCTAAGCTTAAATTAGTACTTGTAGGCTTCCACTGCTGCAGCACTCCAAACCGTTTAGCTTCTGTGGTCAAGTGAACAGGGGAACAGTCAAGGCTCCTTAGGGGCTCACTGTGAGGCCCCTGCAAAGAGCAGGCCTATGTTGGCACTGGACTATGAAACAGGATTCAGACAGAAATTCCTCAAGCCAAGGAGCCTGGTGGATGAATCCCGGAAGTCAGCAAGACCACGTGGTGGCAGTGGAGCATGGCCGGCACAGATGTGGCTCTTCATGATGACCCACAGCCTGGCCATGCTCGTACTGAAGCTCTCCCCACAGAGTAGCCCACGCGCAGAGCTCTGGGAGTGCTCCCCAGCAGAGGCCAGTAGACAGTGCCCCGTTCCCAGCACAGATATAGGCCAGGCCCACTGGAGCTAACTAGTAACTACTTGTGGGTTCAGCTCACAAATAGATCTTGAATCTGGTTGAATAAGCTTTTTTTTTTCATTATTCAGTAAACTTTATTGGTACATTATATACACAACTCACAATCACACACAACATTGGGGAATTTGTACCAATATGTGACACAGGTCAATTCTCATTTTTACCCAC
>PVIC010055190.1:0-11345 GCA_004025085.1 Thryonomys swinderianus
CACAGTCCCGAGTTCAGAGGTGGGTGATGTGAGCCATTATATTCTGGCTGTGGTGCAATTATTGGTGTTGAACTTCTGGGGATGGAGCACTTGGGAGTTTGGGTTGAGTGACTCGGGAAGCTAACTAAGGGTTAATGCTGAGGACTGCAGCATTCAGAAGGCATTACTCATGTCCTTGGGACAGCACGCTGGTTCTAGCATGTTTGTTGTTCTAACATATTTTAGTGTGCTAGTGGGTTTTAGCATGTTGTTTATATTAAATGGTCTGCTTAGAGCAAACGTGAGGATTAGAAATACTATATCATCATGATAGCCTAGCTTTCCTCATTCATGAGATAGGGGAGATAGTCATACACATAGAGTTGGTAGAAGGAATAATGAAGACAAACACCCGTTGAGTATAGAACCACTCATGTTCTTTATCATTTTCCTGAAAACATGCCCAGGAGACTGTTCAAGGAACAGGCAGGAATGAGAATTTTGGTCAATATTCAGAAGTATCACCCTTGGCAGTGGGGCGTAGACCCCCTTCCACAGTTGATGATAAATCATGAGTTTATTTCTACTTTGAATTCAGCTTCAAAGCTCTCATCACCACAACATAGCTGCCTCCATCCAAATACATGACAATGGAGATTTTGTGATCCTGGATGTTTTCTCTCCTTTGGCCCAAACAGAGACCATATTAGAACTATGACTGAGACATTCTTAGCTAAGAATGTAATGCACAGTACTGGACTCAGTTGAATATGACATTAAACGATCTAAAATAAAACTCAATCCAATCAACCAGAATCAGGTAACTGAACCTCAGAATGTCACACCGATTTAATATTATAAAACTTGACAAAATATTTCCGTCTCTGACTAGGATGTTGCAGCATCCAACTTTCCAGTTTGAGATGCTGACAAATTAAAAACAAATTAAAGTAGCCGGGCATGGTGGCTCATGCCTGTCATCCCAGCACTCGGGAGGCAGAGGCAGGAGGATTGCTGAGTTCGAGGCTTGCCTGGGCTACACAGTGAGCTCAGGGCCAGCCCGAACTACAAAGCGAGACCCTGTCTCAAAAAAAAAAAAAGTAAAAAGCACTGTAACAACTGCTCTAGGTAAGAGAAAGTGTCTTTCAAAACAAAAAGGGGTGTATTAGTTACTTTCTCACCGCTAGGACAAAATACCCACAAGTCAAGTAAGGAGAAGTTTATTTTAGCTTACAGTCTGTGGAGGTTTCAGTCCATAGTTAGCTGGCTCCGAAGCAGGGAGGTGTGGCAGAAGGGTGCAGCAGAAGACAGTTTGTTACAGGGCAGGCAGAAAAAGCCTGGACTCTTCCTTTCCATTTTTATTCCACCCAGGCCACAAACCTATTGGTTAGCACCACCCACAGACAGGATGTCCCTCCCATTATCCACACACAGAACTCTACTAAACCAATTAGTGGACTAATCCAGTTATCACATATTGATAATCAAATACCACACTCCATGATCCAGCCACCTGTGAGAAGTACCACCTATGAGCATATGAGACATTTGGGAGACATCTTGATACATTCAGCCCCAGCCCCCAAAAGACTCGTGCACATTCCTTTATGAAAAATGCATAAACTCCACCCCTAAGAGTTGCTCAAGTCCTAACAGTTTAGCATCATTGAAAAATCCAAGTCCAGAGTCTCCCCTGAGACTTGAAACAAACTCTCCACTGAGACCATATAAAAATGAAAATAAAGCTAAACACTTCCAACATACAATAGCACCAAATAATCATTCCCATTCTGAAAGATAGAAATACTGTGATAGAAAGGAATGGAACAAACGCAAATCTAAAATCGAACAGGACAGACGTTAAGTCCTGTAGTTTCATGTCCAACACCTGGGGCAAGTTTTGGCAAGATGTGAGCTCCAAAGGGCTTGGGTGGCTCTGACCTTATGCCACTGCTGGCGGTTGTGTCACTCATAGCTTCTCTCTTGGGCTGGCTTTGTTCTCTCCTTGCAGTTTTCCTCAGAAGATCCACTCTCCTGGCTTCTCCAAACCTCTGGGGTCTACACGGCACCCTTGGCTTCACCCCACAGCTGTACACAATTACCCTCTCAGTAGCACATTGCTCGGCCTCCCAGACCTTTCTCTGAAATCTGAGTGAAAGCCTTCCCGACCCCATGCACCTACAACCAGCACCATGTGGGTGATACTGTGGTCTGCCACCAGCTGGAATAACAGCCAGACTTCTTTCTTTCTCATCTATAGGGGTTGTGCACCTAAATTGTGGAGCACCATAAACTGAGTCCTAGGCCACCTCTATTCTGGAACGTAGTGCTCTGGGGCTCTCTTCTCAAAGCAAAGTCAGCTTCGCAATTCTGAAGAAGAAAGGGTGGAGTCTGGATGATTCTTGTGATGCCCTGAGCCATCTTTCCTATTGTCCAGTTCCAAGGCTCTTGGTTTTTTTAATGCCAATCACTGCAACAAATCAAGTTCCATTCTGCTCTGTTTTTGCAGTCCACAAGTTTACTGGAGTTTCCTCTCTGAAAAACACAAAATTTTTGTTATACCCTTTTAAAGAAGAAAGGAGTAATGAATAGAGAAAAGAATGATTTATAACAAGTGGTTTTGTGTGAATTTATACTTTTTAAGGACAAATAATCATGTTAATCTTTTGGTTATTCTTTTACTATTTGCAATTAAGGAACAACTTGTGAATTGACTCTAAGAGGGGTGATATTACTAAGTTTTCAACACAACTGCTTTATAAGTGGTGTCAAAATGAGATAGTTTAATTACATAAACCAGAAAAGAATAATCGTCCTTTTATGCAGAATCCTGGATGTTCATTCAGGTAGATGCTTGTAATGAAATGCACGAATGGCAGAAAGTAGCCACTGAAAGGTAAGATTTTATAGATGTTCTAGTTCAAAAAAATCAGAGGATTTATGTCCAAACACAGAGATAATTTTGCCATGGAATTCGAACGTATATCATTTTGGTCTCTTCTGGTCTCACCGTCTTGCTCCCCAGCTCACTGCCCTTTGCAGGTCATCTGACGTCTTCCTTCGGCCTTGAACATCTCCCCGCGCCTCCGTATTCCCGACCTCTCACACCCTGGTCCTCTTTCTACTTGCAATCACTCCATCTGGAGCTTTTCGGTTTAATTTTTACCCATCCTTCAAGTTTTAATTTGAATGCTTTCTCCAAACTTCTCTTAGTCTCCCTTAGCTGGAAAAGTGATTTCATCTTTGAATCCTTCCCCATGATCATACACATTTGATTCTTGTCTGAGGTTGGTGTCTTCCCATCAAAACTCAGCTACTATCTCTTTTATCCCATAGTTTTCTTTTTAGCAGGAATTTAATCTGTATCTATCATATATGTGGTTAGTTGTACCTTGCTCCACAATTCGTGTAAACTTACACATAATAGATCACACATTCATTATCTATTTTATTGACTACTCTACCCTTGTAGACGGTAGACATTCAAATATGATTTCTATAGATAAACTGAAGAGATGAATTCTGTATAAGGATATTTTTATAGATGAATAACCAAACAGCTAAACATTAATAGGTACTTAGCATACAGTATAGTAGAATTGAATCTTTTCAAGTGTTAACTAATACTAGTAAATTTTCTTTTGTAAATTATTTACTTTAAGTATCTGTTTATTGGAGCTTGAGTATTTTTCTTATGCTTTTGGATATAGGTTCATTGAATTAGATATGTAGAATAATAAGAGATCAAAAACACAGTTGATATACAAATCACAAAACTTATTACACTAAAAGACACATTACCATTAATCATTCTCAAAATATTCCCTGTGACTTCAAACATACTTGTCCCATTGTTCTTGTCACTTTCTGAAGCAGTTTGAGGAGTTTTCTTTGGTGAACAGTTTTAGATGTGTCATCACAGCTGTATGGATGGCCTGAATAGATTAAAATCATTTGTTCTTTCATGCTAATTTTGACTTTGGGGAAAACAGAGTCACTTAGGATTACCAAAAAGGATCCAGGAATCCAGAGAGAGCAGGGGACTCCCCAGCACAGTCACTTTCTCTGTTGTTTCTCAAGAGCTCGCTGAAATAGTGGAGCCTTCAAAAGAGGAAGCTGGTAGCCTTTCCCCAAGGAATTTCCAATGAGTTAGGGCAATCGCTCTGTTTCTGGACTTTACTAGAGTTTTATACTCCTTCTCTCATGGGGGAGCAGTTTCACAGAGCTCTCTGATCAAGCCAGAGTTTGAAAAACAATGTTCCTTGACCCTATTTTCTTATTAAGAATAAGTAAACTGCTTGAGAGAAAGGGAAACACTACTCCATCTCCTCTAGCTATTATGACACCAAGGAGCAACATTTCTTTCCTACAGGAATTTTAAAACCCAGAACATAAATTTTTGAGAATTAAGGGCACTGAAAAATACATATTAAGAAAGCCTTTTATCAGATCAAGGATGAGCAAATAGAATTTGCAATTATCTGACAACAAAGGCCAGTATGCACAAATCCCTTGGGCCCAGTCTTGAGACATAAACAAGAAAAGGGTTAGCCAGACGGCTCTGCAGTTCAGTGTGGTGAGGAACACAAGAAGTTCAAGCGATAGATTTGCGTTTTACTCCCAGTGTCTCCCCTCAGGAGAGTGGGATCTTGGGCAAGCAGCTTAATTACCTAAGCTTCAGTTTTCTTCTCTAAAGTGAGAATAATTAGCATAGTGCTTTAACTTCATTCCAGTATAGGTAGGAGTTCAACAGTTCTAAAGCTCCTCAGAATCAAACATAGTTATGAAGTGACCTAAAAATTCCATGCACAACTATTTATTCATGAGAAGTGAAAACATTAGCTATACAAAATCTTGAACATGAGTTTTAAGGCAACATTATGCAAAGGTTATAACGAACCTAATGCCAGTTACTAATGAACAGATAAAAGGTGATATAACCATACAATGGGATGTTATTCAGTAATAAAAGTATAAAGTACTGACACATCTACAACCCAGATGAATTTTGACAACATTATAAAATGAAGGCAGCCACTCACAAAAGAGCACATATTGTTACAATTTCGGTATATGAAGTGTCCAAAATAGACAAATATATAGTGATGAGTTGTTACCTACAGAGGTAAGAGGGAGGTTGTTATGGTTTGTATCTCAATGTCTCTGAAAAGCCGCATGTAGTCATAAGTAGGTCTCTCCAGGGCTGGTCAGATCCAGAATGTTTGAGTGTGAACTAAGTGTGCGATGTTGGGATTAAGGGGAAAGTCTGCTAAGTGGTTTATCATAGTTCTAGTTGTGGATGGCACCACCCAAAAGACTTTTACCATGGATAGAGTAAGAGGGAAAGGGAAACTTGCTGCTTCAGCAAGTTTGATGCCTTCTGCCTGCCATGAGCTATTTCTCCTCTGCGATGTCCCTGTGCCATGTTACACTGCCTTGGAGCCAGCTGACTATGGATCAAAACCTCTACGCACTATGAGCCAAAATAAAGCTTTCCTCCTTTAACTTGTGAGCGTTGGGAAGTTTGTCCCAGCAGTGAGAATGTAATGAAGACAGAAGGTAAGAGATATGGGGAGTCAAGCACTTCTTTTGGGGAGGCAACAAAAATGTTCTGAAACTCGAATGCGGAGATGGTTGCGAGACTCTGAAAATACAAAAAGGATTGCACACTTCAAGAGATGAATGTGTAATATATGAATTACTTCTTAGTAAAGCTTTTTAAAATAATGATTGCAGCCCAAGAAATTGATTTCACTACTCTGCTTGGATCACGACACAGTTAAAAACTACCTTGGAGTAGGCTGTACCATGTCTGCTGTGTCCTCCTCATGAAAATCACAACTTGCCCTGAACGTGAAGGAGACCGTGGTCTCCAGGTGAGCAGTGCAGAATGGAGAATGTGTGGAAAGAAGGACAGAGGCCACCCGTGCTACAAGGAGCTGATCAGAGGAGAGGCAGAACCTACCCCTCACTGTCTTTTGCTGTAATAAGTCACACGCCTCAGAAGTTAGCTTGATCTCTGATTTTACGAGAACAAAAATGACGTTCTTACTATGGGGTCTACTCAAATTTGTCTCTGAGTTTTCCTATTTTAACAGTGCTTCTGCTTTCCACTGAGCTCCTTCCTGCTGCAGTCCTTCTATTGCTGTTCCAAGTGGACTATGCTCAAAACAAATACAAAGGTTAGCCCTTGTCCCCTTGAAGAACAGGCTGTTATCAGTTCCTGTGGAAGCTGCTCAGTCAGGAGGTGGTTCTCACACAGTTTTGTCATCTCTTTCTTCCACTTGGTGACTAGAATATATTGGCAACCTATCCCTTTGAACTTAAAGTCAAATATGCTTCCCTCGTGGATTTCTGAAATGTCACCCTTAAAGATAGAGAATGTCGACAACTCGGCTAAATCCAGTTATTTAGAGATAGTTAAGTAAAAGACCAAACTGAAAATCTTTCTGATAATGCTGACCTAGAGACAAGTATTTGGGCAGTTTCTTGCTACAGAAGCCTTAGGGGATGCATGTTAGAACGTGAACCAGAGGACAGAATGAGTCAGATCAAAGCCTGTTCAGCAGTGTGCTCCGAAGTACTCAAGGGTGATGTCATGTGTGTTGCGAAGGGAATGTACGAAAAGGATGCAGGCGCCTCCATGCACTGGACAGAACCGAGCTGGAGAGGAAGAGTCTCAGAAAGGGACAAATGGTAGCATACTCAATGCCCAGTGAGTCTAGCATGAAGGTATTTATTTTTCATGGAAGTTTTTACTATTTATTTTTCATTTATCATGTTTCTTGGTACATTTTTTTTTCTTTTGGAGACAGGGTCTCACTTTGTAGTTCAGGCTGGCCCTGAGCTCACTATGGTGCCCAGGTAAGCCGCCGCGAACTCAGCAGTCCTCCTGTCTCTGCCTCCTGCGTGCTGGGATTACAGGCGTGAGCCACCACGTCCAGCATTTTCTTGGTACATTTTTACACTTGATCTTAGCCAAAAGGCCGAGAAGCGATTCTTGGTACATTTTTAAGTATATGTTATGATTACACTGAACATTAAAAATGTGTACCTGTAAATGATATATCTTTATTTTCACTGTTATCTTTCCCCTACCCCCCACCCCCCTGCAACACCCTATATGTATAAGCTTTGTTTTCATTTTTGTTTTCACCATCACATTTTTTCCCTTAGTATTACTCAGCCATGAGGAATGATAAATTAGAGATATTTGTACATTAGTGGATGTACCTTGAGGACACACTCATAAATGAAATAAGTAGAACTCAAATGTATAAATACCATATCATTTCTCTAGTATGAGAAACTAAAGAAGTAAATAAGGTCTAGAATATATGATAAATATTGTGAGATAGAAGAAAATGTTCAAAGGGAAAAGGGAAGGCAGTTAGGGAAAAGTAAAAAAATGCATGGAAGTTTTATTATACTGTTGCATAATCATTTTTCATTCACTTGAAATTACATTTTTATAAATGAATCTTCCAAGTTTTTGTAAGACATTCATATGAGAATTTTTGCAGTCTTCAATTTATAACACGCTCCCTTCATACATCTTAGAATTCCTTCTAACTTTCCAAATATCCACAAAGCACATTATTTGTATTCATATTTGTTTGTTTGCTTAAGGGTGTTTTGATATGATTTTTATTGAGATTAGTGGACTTGGAGTAAAGCAGATATTTCTTCATAATAATAAAATTGGATACTACTCGTAGTATGTGTGCCTGAGCCTCTCAAGTAACCCGTCAAAGGGTTGAATAGAAGAAAAAGTCCGGCCACCTCTGAGCAGCAGAGAGCTATCTAGCAGTTTACTTTCAGACTTCACAGGCAATTTCAGTTCTTCCCCCTTTGCCAGCAGACTGCCTTTGGGCTCCTTCTGGACCGTGAGCTCTCTGGGGCCCCCCACTGCCCACGCCTCTCCTGCAGATGTTTGGTTAGATTCTACAGTCACAAGTGCGAGCCGGTTCTCTGTAATATATATTACATTATGCTAAATTTCAGTAATTATACCATGTTATATTAGGACAGACACACAGGCACACAACCTCTTGATTCTGTTTCTCTGGAGAATCCTAACTAGTGCCATCAGTTTGAAGTGTGGCCCAACAAACTGCCCTATAATAAAAGTGACTGGGTGATACAGATACAAGTATCTGACACTGGAAAAGAATGCTGATGCTTTCGATGTGCTTTTATATAACCTATGTATACTTGATTAACATACTATTTATGAGTGAATATTGCATATTAGGAATGTGATATGAAAAGTCCCTTAAAATTGAAACTCTTTAATTAGGAGTGGTGACAATAGTATTCTAGATTTAGAAATCTTGTCTTCGCTAAGTTCAAGCGATCTGATGGCTTTCTCCTCTGCTGTTCCCGTGTACGGGCTTGATATTCAACGTCAGCCTTACTGGAGGCCTCATTGAGGTCTGCGGAGATTTTGGCTCCCAGCAGTCCTCGCAGCACAAGCTGACTGCCGCTCTCACTTGAGAAAGAAGTGGACACGGCTGGTAGCGTGGGTATTTCAGATTTTATCTTACAGGAAACTCAAGAGTCACGTGATTTTTTTACTATTCCTTTCTTTAGTACAGTCTTGTCTTCAATTTTATGATTCCATATTCTGATATCCTTCCACAGTCTCTGATTGCTTCTTATGTTAATATTTTCCTTTCACTATGCATTTGGCATTATGTTCCCTACAAATTGATCATGATTTCTTTTATTCTACTCTCTTTTTTAAAAAATCCCATTCTTAATCATTCATAACTAAATTAGTACCGATTTTAACAAGTTTAAAAATTCAGCTGTATATAAATTGTACCAATAAAGAATTCATTAAAAGGGGCCGGAGATTTAGCTCAGTGGTTCTGGCGCCTGCCTTGCAAGCGCAAGGTCCTGAGTTCGATCCCGGTAACCATATACAATGCTGGGCATGGTGACTCACGCCCACCAACAACCAACCAGCAATCAGCACCAGATACCACAGTGCCGGGCGTGGTGGCTCACACCTGTCATCCCAGCACTCGGAAGGCAGAGACAGGAGGATTGTTGACTTCGAGGCTTGCCTGGGCTACATAGTGAGCTCAGGGCCAGCCTGAACTACAAAGAGAGATCCTGTCTCAAAAAAAAAAAAAAAGAATTCATTAAAAAACAAAATTCAGGGCCGGAGATTTAGCTCAGTGGTTCCAGAGCCTGCCTCACAAGCACAAGGTCCTGAATTCAATCCCCGGTAACCACATACAATGCTGGGCGTGGAGACTCACACCCACCAGCCATCAATACCACATACCACAGTGCCAGGTGTGGTGGCTCATGACTGTAATCCCAGCACTCAGAAGGCAGAGAGGCAGGAGGATTGCTGAGTTCCAGGCTTGCCTGGGCTACATAGTGAGCTCAGGGCCAGCCTGAACTACAAAGCGAGACCCTGTCTCAAAAAAAAAAAAAATTCAGCTCCAGAAGGCCAGAGATTTAGCTCAGCAGTTCCAGTGCCTGCTTAGCAACGCAAAGTTCCTGATTCTATCCCCGCTAACCACATACAACAATACTGGGTGTGGTAACTCACGCCCACTGGCAATCAGCACCACATCCCACAATGCCAGGTGTCGTGGCTCATGCCACCACATGCTGTAATCCCAGCACTCGAGAGGCAGAGGCAGGAGGATTGCTGAATTTGAGTCTTGCCTGGACTGCATAGTGATCTCAGGGCCAGCCTGGACTACAAAGCGAGACCCTGTCTCAGAAAAAAATTAAGGAAATACCAAATATTGGTGATGGAGTTTATCTCCAGAGTGTCTATTTTATGCATGTATTATAGTAATTTATGGAGCCTTTGAAACAGAAGAATGTAACTTTGATTTTTGTAATCCCAACACCTATCAGTTTCTGAGAAGCTTGTGTGTCTCCTAAATAGCTGAGTAACACAGGCACAGAAAAGATTCAGAGAAGGTGTCCAGCCAGAGAAAGAAGAAAATTTTAAGGAAGAAGACAGAACAAAAGGGGCTCTCTCAGCTCTTTTCCAGGCACATTGGCTCATGATGTGATCACACGGCAACCTTTTTATAAGGTGTAATATAACCACTAGGGGGCACCAGCTCCCAGGCGGCACAAAACGTGTGAAAGGGAGGTCTCAACTGGAATTCAGAGATGGCGACCTGAAATCGGCCTGCGAGTGAAGTCTACACGTAGGTCATCTTCAGCCCCGAGTCGTTCGGGGTTGTGCTTTAACTCTCTCCTCCTGGTACTGCTATTAATTAATTAATTAATTAATTAACAAACGAGTTTATCTGGCAGCGGACATTTCAACACAGCACAGCGCTGAGACTGCAGACTGCAGACTGCCTGAGCCTGGGTCCTGGAAGAGTCCAAAGGCAGCTGCAGGTTTGCTCCCAGTGGCTGCGGCGCCGCGGCCCAAGTGGGCTCGGGGACGGCCTGCGCCGGCGTCAAACTTTGCCGTTACTCACCCTCCAAAGCTCTTTTTGGTGTTTTGTTTTTTCAGGAAAACAGGACACAGATGCCGCAGAGTCCCTCTGCCAGGGCGGTGCTGGAGCCCGGAGAAAAGCCCTGGAGACCTCAGGAGCAAAAGGTGCCGAGGACACGCACTGCTTGCCGGGGCAGCTGCCTCTGGACACAGAACCTGCCCCGGAGAGCGGCCCTGTGGGCTCCAAGGAAGGTAAGCAGGCTCCACAGTTATATTTCTTTTCTTTTTTTTGAGACAGGGTCTCGCTTTGTAGTCCAGGTTGGCCCTGAGCTCACTATGGAGCCCAGGCAAGCCTCGAACTCAGCAATCCTCCTGTCTCTGCCTCCCGAGTGCTGGGATGACAGGCGTGAGCCACCACGCCCAGCTACAGTTATATTTCTTATTACTGTTTTCACTTTATCTTCTTTCACATTGTTATTGCTGACTGTGTAACATATTTTGTGTGAGATTCCACATAGTACAGTTACAAACTGTGCCCTTGACTTGACAATTTTAAATTGAATAAAATTATAAACTTCCAGTGACCTCCCCGAACACCCTTGACATATTTAACTGCTTGTTTCTAAGAAAGTTAAGTCGATTTCCTTTATATTACGTAGCTCTTGTGGCAAAATGAAAAGTGTGAAGGAAACAGATGGGCGGCAGTTAGAGCCCTGGCTGTTTGCATGTAAATTCTGGAATTTAAATGAAAAAATAGTTTTCCATGAAAGTGAAAGATGAGTTTTCCTAAAACATAAAAATTCCCTTAAATTCAAAATAAGATTGTGAAACATATTAAATATAAATTACTTATTGTATGAGCCCTTAACAAAACTTTACTCACTTCCTATTATTCCTTCACGTAATTTACATTTTACAGTGACTTTCTCAGTTAAAACAATTT
>PVIC010055191.1:0-11304 GCA_004025085.1 Thryonomys swinderianus
ATATATATATATATATATATATATATATATATATATATATATATATATATTTCTGTAAAAGATTCATGTGGACTTTTCTTTGTATGTTTATTTCTTTCCTGTAAAAAGAAACAAGCTTTCTGTAAAAGATTCTTATGGGCTTTTCTTTGTATGTTTGTTTCTTTTCTGTAACTGCTTTCATTATTGAATTCTTCTGCTGGATTTCTGGAACTTTGATAATTATGTTCTTAGTTGTAGAATTTTTATATCATGGCCCTGTGGAGTACAGTATGCCTGACTTATCTGTATGTCCAGTTCTTTTCCTTTTCCTATGAAGTTTTCTACCATTACATCTCTGAAGTCTTTTTATATCTTTTCACTGTCTCCTGCTTCCTCACTGTCTCCAGTTAGTCTTATGCTATTCTTCTTTGTATTAGGTAGCAGCTGCTAGATTGATTTCTCATGGTCCCTTGGCATTTTCTAATAAATTAATCCTTTCCTATACACTATCTTATGTCTGATATTCAACCTTCATGTTCATTCATCCTATTTTGCAAACTTTACTGGAATTTTTCATCTCCTGGAAATCTGTTTGAAGCTATTTCACGTATTCCATTACTTTCATAATGCAAGATTCTATCATGTTCTTGATCTCTGCTTTAGTGTTTTTAATCTGATCTTTAACTGTGAACAGTATGCTTTTATCTGATAAATTATTTCTGATTTTCATTTCTCTAGTTCTTCTTTTGTTACTGGCTCAGAGAATCCTGGTGATTAAGTGTCAGTTTATTCTATTTTCATTTTCCTTGGTTTCTGCTATCATTATGATCTTTGTTTGTGGGTTTTTGAATTTTTTCCCATTTCTATTTTTTGTTGTTGCTGAGGTTTTCATTTATGTCTTAACCTGCTGTCTTGGCAATGTTGATTTCAAGTATTTTTCTTCCTAATATTTGGAACCCTTAGGAGATGGCTACTTTGTGGGTTGTCTGCTTTGCATCTGTAATGGCCCTTAAGCAATCTCAGTTCTGGCACACCACAAAAGGTAGTAAAACAGAAGAATCATGTCATGTCAGCTGAAGTAATACAGTCAGTAACATCAACAGTATCAAATACAGCATAGGAAATGACAAACTGACAATCACTATTCTGATACCTTTAACCTCATAAGATAGATCTGTGACTATATGCCAAAATTTAGAACTAACCAGAAATGTGTTTAAAACATACAGGTTCTTAAGTATAATGGCATCATCCTTTGGAAATAATGGGTCTCCAGTGAGTTGGTGGGTAGAGAGACAGAAGGAGAGGGAGAGAGGTTGGTTCTTTTCATTAAAGTTTTCTTTTCATTTTCCTTGTAGACTGCTTCTTAGCAAAGTTCCTTCTTGGATCTTTGGGACCCACTTCCCTCCTTTTTTTTTCTGAGCTGCTATATTCTGTTATGGGAATAATAAATTGCAAAGAGAGTCCTTCTATTGTGACTCACTTTTCTCCATTTTCCCAAGTGTCTACTTGTTTGAAGTTTTTCCACCAATAGTTATGAGACAATCTGGTATGCAGAGAAATAAATTTAGCCTTTTTTACCATATATAAAAGTTATACCAAAATCCACATCACCTAAATGTAGAAGCTGATATGCAAACTTTTAAAAGAAAGTTTTTATAATGCTTATAATCTATATAACTTTTAGAAGAAAGTTTTTGCATTAAGCAAAGTCTGCTTAGATCTGATGTCAAAACATGATTCATAAAAAATTGATGATCAAAATTTAAAACTTCAGTACTTCAAAGGATGCATTTTAGAAGTAAAAACACATACTACTGATTAGAAGCAGATATTTGCAAGTGAGGTATCTGATAAAGGACTTATATTCTCATCTGTAATTTCAGGATTCTGGGAGGCTGAAGTAATAAAATATTAAATTGGATCACAGCTTGGGTGTATTATCATCTTAATGATCCCCTGTCTCAAAATATGAAAATAAATACTTTTAAATGATTAAGGGCTGGGTATGTTGCTAAGTGTAAAGGTTCTGGGTTCAATTTATGTATGGAGAGAAAAATAATTATATTCAAAATATAAAGGAGCCTTATAATTGAATAATACAAATGATTTGACTAAAAATGGACAAAAATCTGAACAGATATTTCTCTGGAAAAGAAATACAAATGAGTGGCAAGCACCCTAAAAGATGTTCATCAGTACTAGTCATTAGGATAGTGCAAAATACAGTACAACCACAATGAGTGCTAGAGTATTAGTCATTAGGATAGTGCGAAGTACATTACAACTTCATACCACTAAGATGAATTTAACTAAAATCAGAGACAGTAATATATATTGGCAAGGAAATAACAGAATAATTATTTCACATCCTTGGAAGATAAAATGGATAGTCATTTCTCTACACAGCTTGATAGTTTCTTACAAAGTTAAATACACCAAATGCAGTGGTACCAGCCTGTAGTTTTAGCACTCTTGGAGGGTAAAACAGGAACATTCTGAGTTTAAGCCCAGGCTGAGCAATTTAATGACTTAGTGATAATGTCTCAAATAAATAAATAGATAAACAAACAAATAAAAGGGCTGGCCATGTAGCTTTGTATAACCATGTTGGGATTAATACATAGTAAAACATACACACACACACACACACACACAGTTAAACGTCTGACACAGTAAATTCTTATTGCCATGGATTGAATTATTTTCCTTTTCCAAATTTGTGTGAAAATTTCTTTGCCAGAGTAATAGTATCAGCAGTTAGGACTTTGAAAAGTTATTAAATCATGAGGGCTCTGCTTTCATAAGTAGTTTAATCCTCTTATTACAGGAGTAGATTTCTTTCTTTTAAATTTGAATCTTTATTGGTAAATTATATATACACATCATGATCACACAGTATATTGAGAATTTGTACCAATATATGACACAATTTATTTCTCATTTTTTTCCCATTCCCCTACCAACTCTACAACTCCTAGGAGTTGATGTCTTATAAAAGAAGGAATCTGGTCTCTCCTTCTCCCCCTCCCCTTAACACTCCCTCTCTTCCTCCCACTTCCTTTCCACTCTCTCTTTTTCTCCTCTCTGACCCTCCTCTCCCCTTCATCTTTCCCTTCTCCCCTTTTCTCTGCCTTTGTCTCCATGCTAGCCCCTTGGATCTTACACTTCCCAGCCTCCAGAACCATGATAAAAAAATTTCTGTTCCTGGGCTGGAGATTTAACTCAGTGGTTCCAGTGCCTGCCTTGCAAGCGCAAGGCCCTGAGTTTGATCCTGGTAACCACATACAATGCTGGGCATGGTGACTCATGCCCACCAGCCATCAATACCACATACCACAGTGCCGGCGTGGTGGCTCACGCCTGTAATCCCAGCCCTCGGGAGGCAGAGGCAGGAGGATTGCTGAGTTCCAAACTTGCCTGGGCTACATAGTGAGTTGAGGGCCAGCCTGAACTACAAAGTGAGACCCTGTCTCAAAAAAGAAAAAAATTCTGTTCCATTATAAATTTCTCTGTCAGTGGTATTCTGTTATAGCAACATAAAACAGACTGTGGCATTTCATCTTGATAACTAGAGAAATGAAAACCTATCTCCAAATAAATATTGTAAATTTATGTTTATAGTACCATCATTCATGATAGCCAAGTAATAGAAACAAACCAAGTGTCTACCAATTGGCAATAAACAAAATATGTTATATCCATACAGTAGAATTCAGTTCAGCTATAAAAATAAATGTCATATAAATAGATGCTACAACATGGATGGATTTCAAAAATAGTTGAGTAGAAGAGCCCAGATGTAAAAGATTTAGTACATGATTCTGTTGAGGGGAGACACCCAGAAAAAGCAAAATCTAGGCAGAAGATTAGTAGTTATGTAGGCAGAGTGAATTCTGACTACAGGTGAATATGAAGAACCTTTTTTTTATGGAGACAGAAATGTTCTGAAATTGTATTATGATGATGTTTTACAATCTTTATAACTACACAGTGAATTACATACTTCGAATTGATGTGTTTCCTCTATTCATTCAAATAGATGACTCTCGTGTTATATAAGAACACCAATAAAGCTGTTTAAAACAGTGTCAAAATAAAAGCTTATTTCAGGAATCTCTCTACTGATGGATGTAGAATGAAATGCATAAAAATGAGCAATTTGTGAGAAAACTCAGGCGGAATTTTACTGTTAAATTTTGAGTAGCATTCCCTGTACCTTCTTTAAGAATATTGTATTTACTGAGATTTTACTTTAGGCTTTCAATGACACAAAAATATTCCAAATAACTTCTCTAAAAGTACACTGACTTTGTCCTATATTTACATCTTCCACAAAATCTTTTTTAGCTTTTGGTTTTTCTGTGATTCTTATGTGTTGTGGAGATAGGATGTGGATTAGAGATCCTTGAGAAGGTTCTTATGTTGGTCAGAGTCCCTTGCTGGCTAAAGTAGGTCTTTTTCAGAGTGGTCATTTGTCCTTTTGCCATTAAACCTTGTACGAAATAAATTAACTTATTTTGTATAGGACCTGGCAAAATGCTACAATATGTATTCTGGAGAATGTCCTAGTATAACTTAGGAAGATTTTCACAACTGAAAGAAATCAAGTCATCAAAATTTGGCATTTTTGTTAAACTGAAGTTTCCTCATTTTTCTTGAGTAAAAACTATATAATATTTACAACTTTGAAGTATTTGGAAAATGTATTTGTGATGTTCCAGTTGTGAAAGCATTTATGGAACTAATTGACATGAATTCCACGACTGTAGAATTTTTCTTACTGGCTCTTTAAAGTTAGAAACATGACCCTGTACCTTTTCTAAAAATTTGGTCAATAATATATTAACTCTAGAATTCTAAATTAGTCTAAGAAGAATTATGTTGCTTATAATAGTCTCATATTCTGCCTGAATGTCACACACATGTGCATGCATGCAGGCACGTGCACACACACTGACCCATTTTGTTTTTCATTTTAGAGGCCCTGGCTACCTTGCTTGGAACTTTTGAAAATGTTATGTGACACATGGCAGTTTGTCCTCTGCTTCTGTTACTGGATGCAACAGACCAATTAAGTTGAGAAACAAGATGTTGAGGGACAGGAAGTGACTTTATACAAAAAGCCAGCTGGTCAGTCAGATGTCCCCAGGGACAAAAAATAAAGGCTTTTTGAGGGGAAGTTAAAGGCAGTAGGAACAAAGTAGTGCAAATAGAATTTTAAAAGTTACTTTTGAATTGTGAATCACAGGTATCATTGGGACCAGCTGTCTCTGATTAATACTACTTGGTTCTCCTGAGACTTCTTTAACTCAGTTTCTTATTGTATAGGTGTCCATTGTTCACTGTATTAACAGACCAGATGCTTCCTGCTTCCTACATGCATCAAAGTAGACAAGGTTTGTTCATTCTGTGTTCCATGACATAAGCAGAGAACTGTTAACTTTAAGTAAACTTCTATCTTCTGGGGATAGCCAACTTTTTCAATGGAGTTAATTGTGTTACACTTCAAGTGTCATTTTAAGGTCAATTTATGCCTGTTAAAATTTTAAAGAGTTTATTTGAGCAGACAACACTTCATGTATTAGAGAGCTCCACCACGTAAATGTTCTGTGTTGAGCTGGAGGTATCGGGGAAAGCTTGCTTTTACAGGCTAACGTCAAAAGTTAAGACAAATGAAGCACTTGACTAGTTAAAGTAGAGCAGTAACTATATTTGGGTCCTTCCAGTGGGAAATCATTAGTTGCATGTTATTTCATGGTGTTTTGTTAATAAAGTTTAGGTTGATTTTGCGGTGACAGTGAGTTGAGTGTCAGTTTGCTTAAGTTCCTTGGTCCTGTCTATCGACTATTTTAACACTGGGCGAGGTCATCATACATTGTCAGAGCTGGAAGGGACCTCCAGCTCAAACCCCTCACTTTGTAGATGGGAGAACTACATAATGCTAAAGGGTTTAACTTGCCTATGCCAAACTCTGTAGCTAGTTGATGGTTGCCAGCCTAATGCTTGTTCTACTACATCCTACTCTGAATGCCAGAATTTCAGAGCTGGAAGAGGCATTGGAGATGTATTTGTTTTGGTTGGTAGGCAGCAAAGTACACTGATATGAAATAACATCTACAAAAAGGTCTCTGAACCTCTTTATTCTTTGATGCTGGTTTTTGGAAAATTCTTAATGTTTGTATAAGTAGGGTACAGCCTACTTGTTTCAAGTTATTTTTACCATTTTGCAGCATAAGCAGAATACAGACATCAAAGATGTGTGAATTTTTTTAGTCTTTCCAAGGGACTATTTGGGAATACTCATGATACTTAGTGGTAAGAAGTGATTAAGGAATGAATATATTTTATTTTTTATGTGAAAGTAATATGTAAATGAACTCACTTTAACACCTGTCTCAGGCTTTCTTTACAGAATTCTTTTTTGTTTATAGAATGCTTTACATTTCCTATTATCAGATCATTCTAGTACCTCTGTGATACCTTATTGCTATTCTGATTTAACAGATGAAAGAAACAAACAGATGTTAGAAAATGTGAATAGATTGCCTAAGGTGACATTACTATTAACTAAATAAAAGAGGTATTGAAACTTCGTGGTCTTGCCATTTCAGAACATATATGCTTTTTCCAATCTGTTTTACTACCTTTTAGAATTTAACAATATTATTGTCTTATGGTTTTCAATTTATGGATAGAATACATGGTTAATCACAAACTCTATAGAAGCCTAATTTGAGTAATCTTAATAGGGCTTTTTAATTTAAAAGTGGCTGCTTTTAATTTAAAAGTGGCTGCTATTATAAATGGTTCTAAGTCCTATTTGTTAGAGGATTTTAATGTTAGATTATTTTCCCTTGAAACAAAGAATCACTTGATGCTTTCTTCCTTTAAAATAGCAAGTTATTCTTTAGTTAAAATGACAAAACTAATAAATTAGGAGCAATCATTCTTTTTTACCTGCAAGTACTTTACAAAAGATTTACCAAAAAAAATCCTAAACATAATATACAAGTATCCTTATTCTAAGTATGATTCAATAAACAAAAAATATTAGTCATCTTCCTACCAACTTTTCAGTTAATCTTTGTTGATCATATTTTCTCTTTTTAAAATTTCTTTTCTATCATCCTTAGCCAGTAAGATTGGCACCATTCTGTGTTTTCAAAATTAATGATGAAGAATGAATTCCACTGGGTTAAAACAAGTATGTAATGAACATGCATATATAGCAATGAGGCCTAATTCCAAATTCTTGAATGGTGAAGTGTCATCTACTCTGCTGTTTCTGATATGCCACCTGTTCACATACTTGGATCCAAGAGATAAGTTCATGTGGTCTTCAGTTTAGGCAAAGAATAAAGAACTTCACTCCTGATAGGTGGAAGGAAAGCTTGGAATTTCATACGTCAGAGTGTTCGCACAAACACTCTTTGATTTTTATTAGTTTTAGATTGAGAGTAAAAAATATTACTACTAAAATAGTTTCTTGCACAAGATGAAGCATTTCTGACTTCTAAAATCTTGAAATACATAATTATTTTCCTCTGAAAGGTAGTTAAGGGTGTGGGGCTGACTATGTGTGAGTTTTTGTAAGAAAAGAGGTTGCTAGAGAACAGATGGCCTCCACCAGACATACATATTCATGAGTGCATTTATTTCATTATGTCATCCCCTGGGAAATCCTATACTTCTGCTTTTATAAGTTTGTATGGCAATCAAGTTGAGCAGTCAGAAGGACCTCTGTCAAAAACTGTGTTGTTATAAAATTAAAAGAAAAATATGTGAAAGCTCTCACTTCACACTTTTGTCTTAACTTTTCATCACTGAAACACCTGTTATTTTCAGACCTAAGACAATGTGACTGAGCATAATACATGTTAAGTGTTGATAGCAAAGCTGACATGTTCCATTAATCAGATGGTGGTGTGTTATATTTAGAGTATCACTAAGCACATTGTTGGCTAATTTCATAAGAGACACAAAACTCAGACAACCTTGTGTGCTTCTCACGGTATTGGCAAAGTTTATCCTAGGCATTCTCTATTAGTAAAAATATAATAGGTGATTTGATAGTTTGGAAAATTTTCAGTTTTAAATTCTTTGTGTATCCAACAGCTTGGCAGGAAACTGTCTTTTATGTGCTTCATCAAATCTTTTTCCACTGATCAAAACACAGACAGGACTGTGAGCAGTGCAGATTTTTTCCTTACTTACATGCTGAGTGAGCTCCTGGCTAGTGATTAATGAAGGCATCTGAATAGCCTTTGTTTAAATGATATTATCACTGTCTCCACATTCCTTAACTTCAAATCATTTCTAAATAAGATCATTTTTGTCTTTTCTCATAGTTGCTTGGTCTTACAGAATTACTGATGTATCAAGAATTTTACAGATTTATTAACACAATGAACATTTTTATTGAATTTTTTACTGGTACATTTTATATATATATATATATATGTGTGTGTGTGTGTGTGTGTGTGTGTGTGTGTGTGTATATATATATATATATATATATATATATATTATGTTCATACTTAATATTGAGAATTTGTACCATAATATGACACAAGTTAATTCTCAGTTTCACCCATTTCTGTACCACCATACAAGCCCTACGCTCTATATACATAAGGTTTCTTTCTTTTTTTTTAACATCATATATTTGAACTTCTGTTTGTTTTGTTTTGTTTTGTTTTGTTTTGTTTTGTTTTGTTTTTGAGACAGGGCCTCACTTTGTAGTTCAGGCTGGCCCTGAGCCCTCTATGCAGCTCAGGCAATCCTCAAACTCAGCAATCCTCCTGCCTCTGCTTCGTGAATGCTGGGATTACAGGTGTGAGCCACCACCCCCAGCGTTGTGGAATGTGGTACTGATTGCTGGTAGGCATGGTTGTATGTGATTACTGGAGATCGAATTGGGGATCTTGCACTTTCCAGGCAGGCACTGGAACCACTTAGCTAAATCTCTGACCCTTGAACTTTTTTTTTATTTTAACCAAATGATACAGTTTTCTCTTCTCCTGGAGTCTACATGGAAAATGAGGCATGCATGAGATATGCCCTCTTTTGTTAACTAGGTTTATCATTTTGTAAAAAAAAGACTGAATTAATAATCATAATTAATAATTAATAATCATAATATTATGATAAACAATAATAAAGTAACAACAGCACAACTTTACCTTTATTACCATATAGCACTTACTATATAGTAAGCAGGGTATTAAACGATTTATAGAAACTCCATGATTTTGGTACCATTATTATTTACATTTTACAATCGAGCACACCAAAGTTTAAGAGTTGGGTATCTCTCATATATTGTGTCAAGGGAGAGGCTTTTAAAGGAAGTTATTTCACTTAATTTTCATGATCTCTCTGTCATAAAATACCAAGAATTTTGAGATGCTAAAAGGTCCCATTGAGTCCAGAACTGAGTAGATTTCATGCCAAGAAAAACCATTTACAGTTGAAATAAATTAGGGATAAAAATCATGAGAAAGGAGGGGTATTTATTTTTCATAGGAAAGGATAAAAATAGAGAACAGAGAGCAAAAAGCAGTTGGATAAGAGCAGGAGGACACAGAGAAAGCACATGACCATGTTTCTATTAGTTTAACAACTCGTACTTATATTTACCAGGAACACCTACTGCAGTTCATTCTCAGAGGTAAATTTGTATTTTTACAATAACATTTTTTTCTGACATCAAGCAGCTACAGTATATTTTTATGCCTTGCAACCTAAAGACTGCGCTTGGAAGTAATGGATTCAGCCCCTTGCCTATAGATTCAAATTCAAGGCCTGTACTTGACAAGCTATACTGGAAGAAAAGGGTCCAGTAAACATGCAATAGAGCAGGCAAACCATTTTGAAATCTACACCATAAAGATGTAAACAACAATAGAGGAGGTTTTAGGCAATGAATTCTGGTAGCATGAAAATAAATCTAAATAGGTAATACTATCCTAAGATATTTTTGTTTTTAAAAATTATAAATGAAAATACTTAAAAGTACTTATTATAATAAACATTTACTATAGAAATATGCAATGTAAAAGTTAAACATATTTCTTATCTCTTCAGACTATAGTCCTTGAGGACAATCACATTCAGATTTTGGTATGTGTCTTGGAATTTTACTATGTATGAACTCGATATGTCTTCTTGATGAGGTTGTATTCAAAACTTTTGCACCGTTTATGCTTACTTCTCTTTGATTTATCATCATGTCATAGACTGCTACCAAGTGAAAAAACAGAGTAAGCTCATTTCTATTATTGGCTATATTACATACTCTGTAGAATTTAACCAATCTCCATTGATGGGCATTTGATTATCTACAAATTTCTGCTATTACATGGTAGAGTACATTGGATAGAAATAATCCTCTTTAAAGTGCTGCTTACAGGCCATATTTCAGAAGCACTATTAAGAAGCTATAAAATGTAAATTAGTATAGCCAGTATGGAAAATAGAATTACCAGAGGATATAGCTATCCTACTTCTGAGTGTATGTTCAAAGGAAATGAAGCCATGTGATAGTTAATTGTGATTATAATTTGAATAAGTGAAGGTGTATCTGTAAATATTGATTTGTTGACTCCAAACTGAAGAAGAAAGACCCACTCCAGAGGTGAATGAAGCCAGCTAGTAGCTTTGTACCCTGGATGGAATAAAAAGAGAAAGAAGAGGCATGTCTTCCTTTTTATTTTGTAGGAGTCCTGTTCTTTGCCAATACCTTTGGTTATTCATCTCCAGTTCCATCAGCCTTTAGTGCAGACTCAAGCCTTATAATGCAGATCCAACACAGGTTGCAACAGACTGTGATGAGCTCCAGACCTTCGACATTCCCCTTGATACTCTGACTCTCTAACACATAGAAGACCACTTGCCATTCTTCCATTGGTGACTGCACAGGTGGCCACTGTAAGCTTACTTAGTAAGCCCTCTTAGATCTTATATATTTTTATATTAAATCTGTTCCTCTAGTGAATAATTCATACAAGTGTTAAAAAGAGAATTACAGGGAACCAGCAGCTCCGGGCCCGCCATGCCGTGTTTCCAGCAGACTGGAGAACTTGCGGCGGATGGACCTGACCCAGCAGCTCCGGGCCCGCCGTACCGTGATTCCAGCGGACTGGGGAACTTGTGGCGGACGGACCAGACCCAGGAGCTCCGGACCCGCCGTGCCTTGTTTCCAGAGGACTGAGGAATGAGCAGCGGGCAGACCGGACCCAGCAGCTCCGAGCCCACCATGCCATGCTTCCGGCGGACTGAGTGAGCAGCACGCGGACCCGGCTGCAGGGTGCAGTCCATTTC
>PVIC010055192.1:0-11306 GCA_004025085.1 Thryonomys swinderianus
GAACTCAGGTCCTTGCGCTTGCAAGGCAGGCGCCGGAACCACTGAGCTAACCCTCCGGCCCCAGCATTGTTTTTTTTATAGGAGAATTCTCCTAGAGAGAGGGGGCGCTAGGTTTTTTTTTCCAAGAAGTAGCATTTATTCCTGTGCGCAGAGGGCTCAGTAGATTAATAACCAAAAGGCTGAGCCCTGAACATGGCAATATTTTCCTTTTATACAATTTTTGTGCCTTCATATTCCATAAATGGTAACACAGTAACATGCTGTACCTAAGTTGGTACAATCTGTTACAGAGCAGTGCTAGAATTACACATGTGCTGTAAGCCACATTGTCTTTCAGGATCTAGGAGACTCCCCTCCAACTCATTCCTTTGGGAAGAGCCCTGCCACATCCTATGAGGAAAGTCCGACCTCATTTTGGATATGAGTTTCTACCCCTCTCTAGGTATCAGTGCAGGTCTTCAGGCTCTCATTCGATAAATTTAATTTATTTTGTTTTATATATCTGTGCTTGGCAAAAATCATTATAATGGATTAAAATTTAAAATCATTTGAAGCCAAATAACTTCTTGATTCTATGAATCCCACAAACCAAGAATATTAAAAATTGTGCAGGAGAAACTTTCCTAATTGCTTCACAAATTTACTGCTGTTTAATTTCCTGAAAATTTTTCTCATTCTTTTATTATTGATCTAGAATAAAATGAAGAGTTAATACGATTCTATCTTTATCTCTTCTTCTGTACCTTTTCATTAAAAAAGCAATCATGACTGTATAAAAGGCTACTGAGCCTTTTATATGTAAATTTTGTTTTGCCTCCAACCATCCTTCAGTTACATAACAGCCAAAGCTTTATACTACTGTGGCAAACAGGAGAATTACAGAGCTATATTTTAAGTTTCTATAGAACTTTCTTGAAAATTAGGTGGACAATCTACTCTGTGCTAAGATTGCTCATCATGTTGTCAATGTCTAATCACCATCCTTTGGTCTACTATTTGTAATTTCTCTGAGCTACAGTAGCCCATTTGCTATTGGCTGCTACTTGAAAGAAAATCATTGATCTGTAACACAGACAAGAGTTTTGAAATCTTTGCACCAAAGTATATTGTGCCTTTAGAATAAAAGAGGCTCTAATTTTTTTTTTGCACATAACTGCTTTACAGTTCTTTAACTTCAATATTACTCTTTGTTAAACTTTTTTTTTTGTACCAGAGAGTGAACTCAGGTCCTTGTGTTTGCAAGCAGGTGTCAGAACAACTGAGCTAAATCCCCAGGCGTTTTTTGTTAAACTTTTACAAAATCTTTTTTGGTTTCTTTTGTTACATCATTTCTGCATTCTTCACATACTCTAAGATGTACTTACTAAGTAAAATAATTTGACTTTATCACTCCTCAAAGAATGACATTAGAATAATGCATTCCTAAGCATTTTAATTTAAATGGTGATCCTTAGTATGGCTGTGTCATGATGGAGATTTTTTTATAGGCCTGGTCAGTCAAAAATTTTTAAATCTATTAATAATATATTCCATATATCTACCACTAATTTCTGGATTATTTATTTTTATGTAAAACCTTTTTTTTCAAAAAAAAACATATCAAATTCTTTTGGAAATATCTGTATAAATGTATCCTACAAATAACCCTTCTTTTTCTTTTACTTTAAATATCTGAATTGAATGACAAATTTCCTATTACCATTTTACACTTATGTAAATTATACTTCTCCCAGTGCCTTTAATTTCAACTCATTATGTAGAAGTCCTGAAATTTCCTTGAAAGATTTTTTTTAATTTTAAAAGTAGATTAGGATGTTACCTGTAGTATCTTCTTTTCATTTAAAAAGCAGGTCTCCCACTTGCTAATCTCTTATGTTTCATGACATTCATGTTTCTCACATTTATGTTACTTCAGACAAACTCAGGGAGAAACATGTTACTGAGGCAAACATGTAAGTTGTCTCCAGTATGAAGGGTGAGCATTTTTTTTCCTTCTCCCACCCCACCTATAATTTTTCAAAAACTGTGTTTCATTGTGGTTTATTTGAATATTTCCATGGAATAAAAATGGCTTCATTGTTCCAAGTTAAAATATTTAAATACAAAAATATAAATACACTGTATTATTTCATGCATCCATTTTTTAAAACTTTACACAGAATATAGGGATCTTTTTTCTTTTAAGAAGAGGATTTTTGTTTTCCCTCTGGAATGACTTTCAGAAGACTGGATGTTTCGTCTCTAACAGAAAGAAGAATCTCAGCTCTACTGTACGCGAAGGGCTGCCTGTACAGCGAGCATATGGGAAAGACTGTGGGCACGAGGAACAGAAGAGGAGAGGGTGGTGAAATGAGATTTTTTGGGCGTGGTTCCCTAGGTTATTCGAGATAAACAGTCAGCCAACAATAAGTGGGCCAATACGGAAAAAAATAGTGACTCTGGAGTTCTGGTATTAACAATTCAGCAGTTTGTAACACCTTGAAAGATTCCTGGAAAACTTTTGTCAGTAGAAACAAGTGAAAATTACCAGGATAAGACTAGGACATTCTAGAGATTAATCCAGGAAAATGAAAATTTAGATGCCTTTCAAAATGAAGTAGAAGGTAAATGGAACAGGAAGTCGAAGTAGTTTTGTACTCCACTATGATTAGTGATTTTCCTACATTTCATCAAATAACTCCTGATCACAGTTTGTCATTTACATGGTAGTACTTTATTCCTTATCTAGACTGGGTGGACCACTTAAACTTTTTTCAATGGATAAATGTATAGGACAAGGTGTGTTATTTGCAAGTCATAGTAACCACTTGTCAAGCAGGGAAAAATGCAAAGCAATCCTGTCTTCTCTCTATGGATCTGAAGTACGGATTTCAGTCAGAATGCAACTGATTTAGATTTAACACACTGAAATCTGTGATACCTCTGTTGTCACATGCAAACTAATGATGGGATCTGGAATGCAAAGGCCTCTTTTCTCCTTTGTTTCTCTTTTCCCTATTTATGTGTATAAACATATTCGTGCGGGTGCGAATGAATGAACAGTGGAAAAGGGGTTCTCCTCCATACCAGTTGTTTATGGCAATAGAGCTTTTGTTAATAAGAGAACATATGGTATTTAGATTGTTGTTATTAACCATTTCTTCTTTCTTCCTTTATTATATAGTTGCCATCTCTTATTGATAATTTAGCAACCATTTTAATAACCACAGGTTCACAAAAAATATTAGCTGCATAACCATTGTAAAAGGAATGAGTCACAACATATCATCCTGTTAAGCCTGACTTCCAGCCAGAGAGGAAACTTGCTTTGTAACAGTCACCAAGTTCTACTTTTTGGGGGCATTACATTTATGTTAAACATTATATATTATTTTTTCCCTTTTCTAATCTCCTGGTTTCCTAAATCATTTGAGTTAGGATTCTCAGGTATTATCCTAGAGGATGTATGCTATTTACAGATAATGAGTATTAATAGAAAGGTTAGCATGTCTAGAGAACTGGGTATATTAAAAAGTAGAAGGAAAAATGCTATTTCCTTTTGGAAAATGAAAAATAAATAAGCTTTTTTCAACATCTAAGAAAATACCTGTGGAAGAGGATGACTAGGTCCATGACAGAGGATCTGAATCCAAAAGATCTTGCTTTGAGTCTTGTCCTAAAAGTTTGAACTTTAGTATTCCTCCTACTTTTGCATTTTCATTGGGACATAAATTATGCCATAAAATCCCTCTGGAGGAAAATTCCCAGTATAGTTAATCTCTCTAACAGACCCTGCTAATAGTGCAGAGTAATTTACCATTTTCCAGGAACTTCACTGTGTTGGTCTTCATAGGAATACAAGGGAATGTTTGGCTCAGCTAAGGCTTTCCTTTCATGTGACTCAGAGTCCAATAACTGTCTAGTCATAAAAATATGTCCTTTTATTGATCTTATAAGACTATCTTACATTATTTCCCAGACTTGTGTCTATAGTTTTTTTTAATTCCCTTCTCCCTGTTCTGACACCCTTTAGATTCACTGCCTGTTTATCACAATAATTTAAAGCATTTCCTAAGCCCCTTGGTGCTATCCTATAGTAAGTGAATTAAACATATACAGTCTTTTTCTTCTTTGAGTATTTAGTGTGAGAGAATAATGAGAGCAAAGGAAATAAAGTCAGAAATCTGAGCACATGTTAAGACTTCTTAATTTTTGAATCATAAAAAATTGAACCAAAGGAAATTTAAATATACTTAAGGATAATTATCACGTTTTAAAAACGAAATTGAGGGCCGGAGGGTTAGCTCAGTGGTTCGGCGCCTGCCTCGCAAGTGCAAGGTCCTGAGTTCGATCCCCGGTAACCACATATAATGCTGGGCGTGGAGACACGCCCACCAATAATCAACACCGCATACCACAATGCCGTGGTGGCTCACGCCTGTAATCCCAACACTCGGGAGGCAGGGACAGGAGGATTGCTGAGCTCGTGGCGGCTTGCCTGGGCACCATAGTGAGCTCAGGGCCAGCCTGAACTACAAAGCGAGACCCTGTCTCAAAAGCAAAAAAAAAAAAAAAAACCCACGAAATTGAATCCCATAAAAGTCAGTTGCCTGAGTTCCTCCACAAAGTGAAAGAAATTGAACTAAAATATCAAGTCTCTTATTTTGACCATTGTTCTTAAGAATCAACTTTCTGGAACAGAAGAATGTAAGTAATAATTCTAATTTCTTCTACCAAGTGGGAAAGAGTTTTAAATGCAATTTAAGGTTTCTCATTGGAGAGAAATCAATGCTGTTTCCTTTGTGTACAAAAGAATTTTTTTTTTTTGAGACAGGGTCTCGCTTTGTAGTTCAGACTGGCCCTGAGCTCACTATGTATCCCAGGCAAGCCTTGAACTCAGCAATCCTCCTGCCTCTGCCTCCTGAGTGCTGGGATTACAGGTGTGAGCCACCACGCCCAGCGAAAGAAATCTTATTTAACTTTTCTGTAAAGCTCAACAAAAGTAAAAGTAAATATAAAGGAATAAAAATAAAAATCCATGATATACAAAGGAATAGAGGAGACTGGCTTAGTGGAATGGAAAACTGTTACATAAATGCCTAGACTTGGTAGGCTCCCTCTGCCTTTGTGTGGGCCTCAGCTTCTCTGCAGACCAAAGCAATTAGCAGGAGCACCTAAAAGAATCAATGCTGAACAAAGATCCCAGCAGGTTATCTAACTAAAATATCTAGGTTTCCTCTGTCTACCAGTCTAGATTAAGAAATGTGAGAATTTCCATAAAGAAATGTACTTGACCTGGGTGAAATGCATTAAAGACAAATAAAATTCTCATGAGACTTTGTGGCTGAGATAAAGACATGAGAATGGGTGATAAAATAGTTGGGTAGGTTCATATTATGTTGTGTTCTTCAGCAGAACTGGTTTCTGTTACAAGTAGGTAATTTAAGCCAAAAGAGAATTTATTGCCAGGACTTTAGGTATCTCAAGCATCTACAGAAGGGTTAAGAGTTTTGCAGTTAGGAATAATACATAGAATTACACTGCATTAAAAATAAAGATGAACACTTACATTAAAGCTAAATTTGTACAGATATTTGTGAAATTAATCTGGGTCTGTCAACTAAAATGGGCAATTCACACTGTGACATATACAAAGAACATTGTTAGATATCTATTTTATAGAAATAAAAGAAGCACTTTATAATAATCACATATGTTTATTGTAGTTTTAGTAATGCTTCAGAAACAGAAAAGACAACATAAATGTGCATGGGACTCAGATAAAAATGGTTATATAGGCTACATGCTTGCCAGTTATTCTTGTCAAGAAATAAGATAAATACAGTGCATTAATTTTGGAAGTTGTATTTATTAGACATGGTAAATACAGAATAAAACATTTATGAACACAGATTGTGGATCCAAGTGACTGGGTTTGTGTGAGAAGTTTACCAGTTCTTCACTCTGTGGTCTGAAGGAGTGCAGTTTAACTTTGGTACCCCCACCTGTCAGATGGGAATAAGAAGAGCCCCTACCCAGAAACTTCTGCAGTCAGTTTTTAATGATAATTACCTGTGCTGGCATGGGGGTCTTGGTGCTGTATAGTTCTGGAAGAATTTTACCCAGTTGACGTAATTGTTAATATTCATCATGAGCTATCTCACTGTTGGGGATGACATAGGAAAGGATTCAGTGGATAACCAGTTTAGGTGATTAGGTAATGAATGGGGAGAAATATTAGTGAACCTCCAAAATGGAATTAAGAAAACTTTACAAATAAAATATTCTCCAGAAGAAAAGAGACAATATATATGCATGAATGACTGGATGGAGAAAATGCAGTTGTTGCCTGAGATAAAGGATAAAGCAATTGGAAAATACAGATGAGGTTATAAAGGAAAGTAAGTCTTCCAAAATATATTGAGAATTTTGATGCTCTTCTTTAATGTAATACATAGTTTAGCTGAGACCTTAAAAAAATAAACATTGGTCGTCTTATTTTTTTGTTTTTAACAATAGAGGATTTTTGTATGGAAAAAACATATAAAGAAAAAAATGTCTGGGAAATATGAAGTTGAGCTATAAGAAACTTGGAATAAGCAAGGTAACAGGTATATTGGGTTTGACTTTCAAGCTAAGGCAAATAATGTTCTAGATAAAGAAAAAGTAAACAGTGGCAAAAATATCTGAAAGAGACAGTTAAAAAGGTTGATGAGTCAGAAAGATCCTGATATTTAGCTTCTGCAATAAAAACATAATATTTTGCCTAAACTTGTGATCAAGATCCCTATAAGAAAAGGATCTTCCTACACCTAATATAATGGGTTCTAATAATTGGATTAAGCAACAGTGATGGTTTCAATAGGTGTACCCATGGCACTTAAATTGCCACTTCATTTGTTTTTAGTTGTGTTAATATATTTTTTATGTATCTGTGAGCATTTCAGCCGTCACTCATAAACTTGCTCAGTGCTCTCTAAGAAAACAAATGAGCAAATAGATGCACAAATAAAGCATCTATTTGTGCATGGGCTGGAGTTTTCTCCTTTGGACTGGAGCCATGAGTGGGAGTTCAGCTGATCCCAGGTTAAGGTGGAGACTGGAGCTCAGTACGACCCTGTGTGTGCTGTGCCCCGTCCGATGCCAGGGAAATGAAGGGCTCAGAGTCTGGGCTCTGCCATTACTGTCCTTGGCGCACTTGGCCTCCATCCTCTGTGCCGACCTCTTGCTGACAGGGAGATTGGGAACAGCTGTGACTGACCTGTGATGCTGTCTGTATTTCTGGTTCTATGTGATTATGATTTAAATCTTATTAATACATCTTTAATAATTTAAATTTTTTTTCTGTTTTCAATTTCTTAAGATTTCACCATTTGTAAATAAAAATTCAACCACAAATTTGGTCATGGACTCAGAAAACTTCATTTCTCTGTACAACTGTGTTCTCGTATGATAAAAGTGCATTTTAACCCTTGGTATTTTTACCTCACAGAATTTGTAGGTGTTTGCCAAGATAACAGATGGTCATAACTGATCACACGTATTTACCAATAGCAACAACTTATTTAAAAATTTAAGGAAATAAAATAGAAAATTTAATTTGTGAGGTGATTAATACAATAAATTAGCTGGGTTGCAGTAATTATTTACATGTAGATATATTCAGAACATGAAATATGTATACTTTTATTTGTCAGTTGTATTTCAGTAAAGCTGGCATGTTTTTTTTTTACAAAGAAAAGTAATACTTTGTCTATATTCAAATAATACTTCAAACATACATTTGCAAAATTACAAAAGGTAATGCAGCATAAAAGTGCTTGGATACTGAGAAATGATCCAATTCTTGATTCATATTCATTAGGGTAAGGCTAGTTATAGCTTTTGTTCACTAATTTTCATACTTTTTTGTCTTCCCCACATTGTTTTAAAAGACTTAATCCACAACAGAAGGGTATAACTGACATACACTCGTGCTTGTGATAATATTAGCTATTTGGAGATCATTTGTCTTGAGTTTTATAGTGACTTTATTAGTTAAGGATGGTGAATATTTTAGAGCATAAACGTATATTTTCACAACATTTGCATTAACTTTCTAAAGTGTGAAGTATACATATTGTAATTTCATTTTGAGAAGATTTGTTTTAAAGATTTGTTCTCATTAAAAACAAAACCTGATCATGTAAAATGCACAAAATGTCATTTGATATTGAGTGTTGGGAAATCTGTCAAATGATTGAAAAATGAAGGAATAAAATGTTAAATGTTTTATCTGAAAATAGCTAAAAAATAAAGTTATCTAAAAGTAAGTGGTATTAGTGATAAATAAAATAAAATTATATAAAACTAACTGGGATTACTGAGGAATGTATGAGTTCTTTCACTTATCTCACATTATTATAGCTAATGTTTTATTTCTGCTCTGGTTTGTTCCCTTCTCTGCACTTGTTAAGAGTTCTTCCGTACTCACCTGGGTAATCTGAACATTAAATATAATAAATGGGTGTTTGGAAACATTAAAGTGATGACTTTTAAAGGGGCCATTATCATTTATCATGGAAATGAATTCAGCCCACTGATGATAATTTGGTCGACAGGTAAAATGAGCATTGTATGTTTATTAAATGAATTTTTCAAATCTTCAATTTTCTCAAAACAATGTTTTCTAGAGATTAATTATTGAGTTGAATATTATGTCCACAGGAGAAGCTTGACCTCATCAATCTGAAAATTCTGTGTTTAACAGTGACAGAAAGATGAAAGTTTATAGGCTTGTTCCTACAAAGTTCCATAGTCTTTCAGGCATATTCCATTTCCCTCGAATGTGTATGTGTCCTGCATTATAGTTTTGTGACCATCCCAAAGCCAAGAGTCATAATCTTTCTAATTGAATCCTGTCTTCAAAGAGAGTATGTGATGGTGCTTTAATTTCCTCATCAGTTGGCAGTACTGACATGGTGACTGTTGGGTTATGAGACAGTGCATGCAAGAGTGCTTAGAACCACAATTCCTATGGTTCCCAAACTATGAGGCCAGTGCCCACTGGCACCACTGAAAACTCACCGGGACACTATACAGCATTATAATTTTCTTTGAAACACATGGACTGATACCTTGTACAAGATCAGCTGTAATATAGATCATGCTGTTTTGGAGGATATCTTTTGCAAGGGTTGAGTTTTCATCAGTCGCTATGATATAAAGCAAGTACTGCACAAAAATCATGTTATAGGAAACAAGGGTGGTATATCTAATTTAAGAAGTTCTTCAATGCTCAATGGATGCAAACATTTTATTAGTAATTGTGATTGAGGATTAAGTGAAGCTATGATTTTGTTCAATTCACATGTATTATTTTTCTAAATGACCACTAAGAAGGTAGGCCATGAATAATAGCATTGCTCTTATGTAATAGAATCATCTGGTATTTACTATACTTCAGTGCAAAGATGTGATGAAAACAACCAAGACACTAAAGACACTAGGAACTGAGAAGAGTATGGGACCCTTTAGCTAGGTATCACCCTTTCCACACACAACCTTGGTAAGGGCCGGTTGCTGCTTTGGGTCACCAATACTTAGAATGTCACAAACCATTTTCTTTACTTTAAATGAAATTCCTTCATCGTCATTTTAAGGAAAGAAGAGAGTGGAAGAAGGGAAGAAAATGACATGGAACTTGGGCTGACTGAGGTAGAAATGACAGCCACCTCCGAGGAGGAGTAGATGAGGAGCTCCTCGTGCACACGTGGGGAGGAGGAGCCAATATAAGCATTGCCTAAGAGTCAGACCAACCTCTTCACACACCCTGCCATCCAGTCTGCAAAGCTGACCCAGTGCTACCCAGGTCAGGAGCAGTGTGTGGAGAGAAGGAAAGAAAGCTAAGGGGTTCAGGGGCAGACAGTGGGGCAGAGCACATGTCCAGCCCAGCTGAGATTGGCCAGTGTAATGGTGCTCAGCCAGGGCATCAAGTGCTCTCAAGTGGACACTCTGCTGCCCAGACTCACAGAGCAGTGCCAGGCACACTAGCAGGAAGGGACACCAAAGCCATGAGCAGAGAGCAGGAAGGGGCAACATGAGATGTCTCTTCTTTTATCTCCTTGGGGTCTCTGGATGGAGTGGTAGAGTCAAGTATGAGAACATTCTTCTGTTAATCTTCACCCTTCCTGTACCTGTAGCTAATGACCTGTAGAAACACTTGTCACATCTAGAAAACATCTTCTTAATGGGAATAAAGAACGTGGTTTGCTGATTCCTTAAAAAAAAAAAATATATATATATATGTATATATATACATATATATACATATGTATAACTATTTTTATATACATATTATATAAAATGTTACACACACATATATAACATTTTCAGGGCTACATATTGAAACATGCCACTGAAATTTAATTAAGTAAATTAAAAGTCTACTTGCAACAGAAAAAACCTACTAATAAAAGAAAAATAGAGATCTCAATTTCCTCAGCGTCACATATGGTGAATCACGTATCTGAAATAATGGTAACTAGTTGAGGTCTTCCTCAAAACTTCTTATCGTCAGAGATTTTTAGCAACTCTTTAATATTCAAGTCACTGATCACAAAGTTTTGCCGTGGTTTCATTGTCATTGATGCATATTAATGACATCAGACAAATAAAGTGACTTCCATAGCTGTTTGTCTCAAAGCACTGTAAAAACCAAATGTGGAGTAATTAAAAATTCATGTGTGGTTTGTGGCTATGGCTTTGATGGCTGGAAGCCTGAATGGTGGGCCCATCAGTGTCCTTGGTGGGTTTGTGTGTTTGGTTATAGGTCTAGCAGCTGCCTCGGCCATATTTTACAGATGACTTCAGGCAGGGGAGAGTGGGCAGCTTTGAAATCCTGTGTGGTAACAGTGTACACAGGCACAAAGAGCTGTGGCAAATAACTGTTAACTGCTCAAGGGAAAGACAGTTGACTACAGGATAAAAAATTAGGGTCAGGCGATATGCACTTACATACTTTGTATTCTTCATGCAAAATACTTCTAAATATAAGAGTGTTTCATGTATTTGTAAAACAGAAAAATCACATCACTGTTTATGTCACTTTCATTAAAACAATGCAATAGAAATATGGTAGTTTTGAAGTTTCTAGGTAATTTTTAGATTTAATTCCCCTTTCCTAATCATAAGTAGTAATACAATGCAATATATAATATTTTACAATGTCCTCAGTGAATTCAAGATTAGAGGAAAGAATTTAAGAAGGGAAATCTTTCTTTCTTTCTTTCTTTCTTTCTTTCTTTCTTTCTTTCTTTCTTTCTTTCTTTCTTTCTTTCTTTCTTTCT
>PVIC010055193.1:0-11284 GCA_004025085.1 Thryonomys swinderianus
TGACTCCAGCCCTTTTGGTTTTACATGAATTTATATAGAGATCAACTAAACTACATTACCAATTGATGTACTTCGTTCAATGTAGTAATTTATTCAATGCATTATTGTTGAATGACATGTTATTCTTAGGAACTTATCTATAGACTCAGTATTTACTGTAATGTAGATCTGACCAGAAAAAGATGCCCAACAAAATCTTAAGTGTTCACCATTAAGCAAGGATTCTCTGGAACATTCTGGACAAGGACTGGTACCAAGAAGCTGAATCGCCTAAATTTTTATGACCCCTGACTATGCTGTCCTTGCCTCCTATGTCCATCCACAGTACCATCACAATGTATGGGGCCCATTTCTGTCCCTGGTACTTTTTTCTCTGAAACCCAGGTCTCTGCCACATCAAAAACTGACTTCCCCAGAAGAGGTCACTAGCTCACTTAGTGAGTGTGACTGCTGTGCCGTTTTGCATCAAGTTTCTCCCTGAAGATTCCACCCGACCACCCATCTCCCCTTGTGAAATGCCAGCTAGAATGAAGGGTAGATTTCTTTCTCAGAAGGAAACAGTGATTGGAACTAGAGTAAAACCCCATACCTGCCCAGATATAAACAGCAAACGCAAGAGAAGCAGATAGGAAATTCATAAGGATTGTTTTTAATACTAAGCAATAAGTATCTGTGAATGCTTCATGAATAGGTATATTTCACAGTGAAGTTTAAGGAGGGCTTTGTGTACTTAGGGTTAGGAAAATAATAATGCATTCATACTCATAATTCTCCTGCTGGCTTTATTTTATGTCCTGAAATAACAGTGCATGAAATAGAGCTAATTGTACTGTCATTGACAGATTCAGTCATGTGCAATTAGAAAGAGACACTGATAGCCTTGAAGTTGCATATGAATACTGTCATATTTTAAAGGGCTCTTTATAATTAATAAATAACATCTTGTTATACAAAAAGGCTTATAGGAAAACAACAGAGGCAAACTCAGAGTTGAGCAACACCAACTTTCTTGTTACAGTTTCGTGTGATTCTTATAGTTCTGATCTTCAGAAATATTGTAGTATTGCTCTGTTCCTTTGATACACATAGACCCTTTAAAATACTCCTCTGGAATTTGACTGAGACACCCCTTAACATGAATACAAGCCACTCAGCTGGACTTTGGCATAGAGTGCAGCAGTCTCAGGGTCTGTTCTTCGACGTGGCCTTTTGTTGAAAGTTCCGGTGGGAAGCCTCTGAAGAGTTTGTGATCATCTTTCAGTTCAGAACTGAACATCTCATTCTTGCAAGCCTCCCAGAATGTGAGGCAGTTTTTCTTACATATTCGCTCCTTGTGTTTCACAGGCTTGAAGACCCTTCTATGTGGTGAAGGGAAATGAAACTTGCTTTCCAAGCTTTTCCCCTTTTCCACCCATATTTCATTCTGTGCAATGAGTGTCTGCCTGTCCTACCAACGCATGAAACCATTGGGCTGAATTCTACAGTATTTTCCTTTGTCACTGTATATAAGTATGTTTAAATAAAATATCATGCATTAAAAAGTGTATTCTCCTCTGTTGACATGTTATTACAATAGGGAAAATAAATTATTTTTAGTTGTTCATTAAATTATCTCCCTCATGTAGCAGATTCAAAGTTTGTTCCATAAATATTAAAGAGATGAAAGATAAAAAGATAGGATTATTTATGATAACCAAGCTGCATGTGTGTGCGTGTGTGCGTGTGACTAAGAAGTACTTAGAGACACAGACCATAAAAAAAATCTTAATTTGGAAAAATAGTCTGACTTATCTTCCTGCTTCTCTGGGAGCCCTTGTTCGTCTTGTTAAGCTATGCCATCAGCAGAAGGGACTGTGGTATCATAGGACTTTCTAAAAAATGTCCTTGATCCAACTCTAATATGACAGTCACTGGCCACATGTGGTTTTGAGCACTTGATGTGGCTAATGCAAATAAGAAGCTAAATAAGAAACTAAATTTTCTTTCATTTCAATGAATTTGAATAGCTACGTGCCTCTGGTGGCTACCATATGAAACAGAAGGTCTGTATGTCCATTTAGGTCACTTCTCAGAATGTAAGTCAGAGGTACACAGTGCAGGTGATTGATTACCTTTTCATACAGCATGGCACTTGTTAATCAATTTAGCTAAAGGTTGTCCTACTTCTTCAAGTACTGATCTGTATGGACTTTAAAAATAATGCTATTAGAAATTATTAAACAATTTCTAAATTAAAAATGAGCCTCATCTCATACTGATACTTTGTATCACAAGGGTTATAATTATGCACAAATATTTTTGCATGATATCTTAAAATTGCTTGCAAAACCCCAAGAATAGTAATATACAGTCATGTGTTTCTTAATGTCAGGAATGCAGTCTGAGACATATATCATTAGGTGGTTTTTTAATTTTGCAAACTCCAGAGTGTACTTAAACAATTGGATGGCTGCGACATCATAAAGTGATATAATTTTATGGGACCACTATTGTACGTCTGGCCCATAACCAACCAAATTATCGCGTAGTACAAGACTGTCTACCACGACTTAGCAAATCTTATAGTATATACACAATATTCTTAGTGTGTAAAGAATTATGCATTTCTTCAGCCAAATCAGTGATGCTGCAAAGTAAAATTCTTTTTTTTTTTTTTTTTTTTTTTTTTGAGACAGGGTCTCACTTTGTAGTTCAGGCTGGCCCTGGGCTCACTATGGTACCCAGGCAGGCCGCCGCGAACTCAGCAATCCTCCTGTCTCTGCCTCCCGAGTGCTGGGATTACAGGTGTGAGCCACCACGCCCAGCTTTGTGGTATGCGGTGTTGATTGTTGGTGGGCGTGAGTCTCCATGCCCAGCATTATATGTGGTTACCAGGATGGAACTCAGGTCCTTGCGCTTGCGAGGCAGGCGCCAGAACCACTGAGCCAACCCTCCGGCCCCAAAGTAAAATTTTTCAATGACGTTGAGAAAAATTATTCTGTGATTTACAAAAATATTTCCCTGTTTTTATTTTTGAATAAAATAAATTCAAATTTATTTGAATTAAATACTGACATGGAAGATGACGTTTTTTAAAAATCTCAAAAGGTAAAGAAAAAGTCACAATTCATTATCACACAACATCATTCACTCTTAAATCATTATATTAGGTGATTTTGTTTATTAAAGTTAGTGCTGTGAAAAGAAAGAAAATTCAAAGATCCACTTGGCAGTGGATCTCCATCTCAGCAGATATGCTGAGCATTCATGGCTGTATTGAGAACTCATTTACACCAAGAGAAACCACTGAAAAATAATGTAGTACTTCTGTTTTGAACAAAAATTCTAAACTTTTGCTCCCAAAAATCCTAAATGTCTGGAGAGTTTAACATGAAACAGCTCACACTTGACTCAGCCCTTGAACTATGGCTTCTCCACCGCATTTCACTGGAAACAGAACTGAACCTTTCTGCCCTGGGAGCTCCGTGGCTCTGACTGAGGGGCAGCCAAAGCTTTCTGACCTTCAGATTCATTGAAGTTCCGAGTCCTCACTCATGAAATGGAGATAATAATCCCTGCCTTACCTTCTATATTAGTCTATATTGGGATAAAAATTCAAATTAAGTTACAAAGAAGTAACAGAAGAGAAGGGATAAGAATAAATCAGAAATCCATAATAAATAGAAATTAATATTTACAATGATGGTAAACTTTTAAAAATGTAAAGCTTTGTTCCTATAGATTCTTATTGTAGTATTTCTCTAATATTTTAGCCTGTTGACCATAGTTGCAATAGGTTTAAAGGTGGTGGGTCACCTGTCACTCCAAATATCAGTAAACAACAATAACCTTCACTAGAGTTGCAGTAAGAACAGTTCAGTCTTCACTAATGAGAAGTCTGTGAACAAAATAATCATTGCCAGGTAAATCTGGAAACATTTACTGAGGTCTCTGCTATCTTGATTCTAGTCTATATTCTATGCATTATGAATTGTGCAGAATTTCTTTAGAGGTGGTGTTGTCTTGTTTTTGTTTTTGTTTTTATTTATGTGAAAATAAAAATTTCATAACAAAATGATGAAAACAAGAATCACTAATACACTGTGTATAATTATCTTCAAAATAGTTTTAGAGTATAAGACATAGACATGAAAGATTGTTACAAAAGAAACAGATAATAGCACACAACTTTCATTTCAATGAACTAAGTGAAACTAGTAGGATAAAGGAAATAAATTAGGACATATATCATGCCCACTTTGCAGTAATGCAGGTGATTATGTCTTCTACTTTTACAGATGAAGAAACTAAAGCCTAAGAAAAGTGACTTATCCTGTCTCATCAAGGAAGATAGGAAATCCTAACTTGCATACTTTGCCCTTCCTGATGGTATAATGTTGTAGAAAGGTCATAAATGACTCAGCTGCAATAATTTTTAAATAGTACATTTAAATTATAGAATCACAAAAAGCCAAACTACTTGAGCAAAAGATGACAAGGGCAGAACTAGCTAGAGCAGACTTCACAGAGAATGTGTTTGTCACAGAAGTTCTGTGTGAGTTGGCTAGCTGAGTTGAACACAGGAGAGTTGGGTACAGCTTCTGGAGGGAATATGCAGGGCTCTGCCTGACACAGTCTGATGCGCAACAGCTAAAGGTTGGATGGATGAAGCAGATCCAGGAATGGAAACACTCACTCACTCTCTATTTATTCACTCTTTCATTTAATCTGTTTTTATCACCTAATATATATTGGACACTGTATTAAGCTCTGGGAATGCAAAGGTCAATAATATTTTCCTACAGAATTTATCATCTAATGAGGGAGACAGATTCAGTGCATTGCTGGAAGTGAAAGCTGAAGTGTTAGACCTCTGGGATGTAGATAGGCTCTGGAATTTTCAGTTGTCATGCTGCCCTTGGTAATTTCTTGACATGGTTCAGGGGGACAGGGACCCTCTCATTAATCAATAGCCAAGAGGGGAACAAAGTACCAGGTGGGCAAGTGTCCAATGAGCAAAATGAAGAGTCTCCTAAATAAGCTTCCAGTGTTCCTGGATGAGGCCTGTGCCTCCGAGGTGCCCCTGCTTCCAAACCAATTCTGGAGAGTCCCAGGATAAAGAGATCATTGATACAGGTTGCATAACCACTCATCCAATAGCCCATATAGGCAAGAAGGGCCAGGCAGCACATCTAGCAAGTGATGGACAAAGAAGGAACATGTGATAGGATGTTATCTTCTGACAGTGTCTCTACCTATTGGTTCAATGTGGTGCAATGAAGCAGTCAGAGGAGCAGCTCCTAGAGCATGACAAGGGAACAGGAAAAGAGGACAGAGCATTGGACCAGAAGCTTCAGTGAGCCAAGGATAAAGTGAGAGATATAGGAGAAGAAGACAACCTGAAACCATTTGCTCTAGTGTATATGAGCAGTGGAATGTGTCATGTGACTTGGATTTGGTGTGTGGCACCTGTTTGAAGAGGCTTCTCTGAGTTTGTGGTTGTCACAATCATTGTTACCTATATTATACTTGGGTATCTTAAAGGCCCTTCAAGTTGAATATGCTTGACTGATATTTCCTATTGCAAGAACCATAGCTCATTCCTCCCTAACAAGAAGCAGTATCTGGTTTTATTTCCATCCTAGGCTGGGAAAATATTGGAGGCCAGGCTGACTTCCTAGAGCAGCTGAAATTTGAAAAATGCACAGTGAACAGCAAATAGGAGAGAGAAGACTTAGAGATGTAAACAAAAAGTATATATTTTGATTAAAGTCACCAAACTTCAAATCTTATTATTCTAAGGGTAAAATTCCCACTTGAGCTGAAATTAAACCCATTCGCACATGCTTTTAAACTGCCCTCATGTGCACATTCTACACATATTACTGATAACAGAAAACTGGGTTGTGAGGGCTGGAGATTTAGCTCAGTGGTTCTCACCTACCTAGCAAGTGCAAGGTCCCTGGTTTGATCCCATAACCACATACAATGATAAAATATTGGGTGTGGTGATTCACGCCCACCAGCAATCAATACCACATAACATAATGCTGGGTGTGGAGGCAGAGGCGGGAGGATTACTGAGTTCGAGGCTTGCCTAGGTTACATAGTGAGGTCAGGGCCAGCCTTAACTACAAAGTGAGACCCTGTCTCAAAAGAAAAGAAAAAAAAAAAAGAAAAGAAAACTGAATGTGAGGGAAGCTAATTATTCCTCCTCTGTCTTTCTAACTCCAAACATTAGAATATAAGGTTAGTTACTGTTATGTATACAATAGAAAAATGTTTCTTTACTATTCCATGCAGAGTACTGCAATAAGTTACAATGCCATCATAGCTAACCGTGTACCTTTTCTGTCATCAAAAAGGAAAATAATACTTTGAGTGATATTTTGGTGGAATATTCTTTTATTATGGTCCTGGATAGGAAGATAATGATATTGTCACAACTAAAATTATTGCCTTTTGTTCTACCTACTAGAATAATTAGCTCAGTATAAAATCACAGAGGAAACCTCTCTTTATAAAATAGAATAGAATAACATATAATTAATTGTACATGTCATCTAGGCTCATTTTAAGTATGCTAAATAGCTATCAAGCTAAACTCATTCTTATGCTGCAGAATTGAAATGCTCTGTAGTTATAGGAAGAAAGTGATGATACTGACCTCATCACCTGACACACAGCACGTGCAGAGTGAGACATAGTTCAGTCTGGAACTGACTGAAAAGACTGAGAATGATCTCAGAGAAGCCAGAACATGTGCAGTGTTCAGAGAATAACCTGAAAAGTTTCTTTGTGAGAGAAAAGCATTGTTTCAATGGTTTTTCAAATAAAAGTGGCCTAGAATAATGTAAATCATATTTATTCTGATACATCTTTTTTATCATTGTCAAGTCTTTAAACGAGAGCTACATACTAAATTAAATGGTCTGTGGGATTTAAAGCAAGAATGAGCAATGCAGGCAGATATATTTAGTATAATTTTTCCTCCTCAGAGACTGGATTATTGACTAGGTGAAGATGGAACCATTCAGTCTCTGATGAGTCTAGAGTCCTGAGGATGTTATTGATTTTGGAAGCACTCCTTGAATAGTTACTCTGTGATGAGTACTTTGCTAGGTTTCTAGGGGGTGACATAAATGTGAATGAGACAGTTTTCCTACTTAAAAAACTAGCCATTTATAAAGGAGAGATGACACATGCTTAAGTAGTTATATAACAAGACAGATCACAATCAAGTTTAAATAAAAGCATAAAGTAGGGGCATGGGAGAACAAGAGCAGCTGAAACCATTTACTGTAGTGTATATGAGCAGTGGAATGCATCATGTGAATTGAATTTGGTGAGTGGCAGCTGTTTGAATAGGCTTCTCTGCATTTGTGGTTGTCAGGATCATTATTACCTACATTAATTCCTAGAAATAGGCTGCACATAAACCCAAGCAAAGCTCCAACTGGGATTCTCAATTCCCTGTCTGGGAAGCAGTAACTGGTTGTCCATCTCAGCGTGAGCCTTTTGTCTAAGTGCTACTGACTGAGGACCATAGAAGGGATAGGACAACATGTGATTCTTGCTGCTCATAGCTTCACCCTGAAAATGATGGCTCATTTGGGGAAATAATGTGAGAAGAATAAGTACTCAAAGTGTCATTTTTTGAAAGATGTGCTATTATGGCCTTAAATATGCTGTTATGGGATGTAAGGGATAATTGGAACAGAGATACCTGTCTTTTGTGCTCTACCTGGATCCCAGAGATACTCCACAAGTGGGGGCCAGGTGACAGTCAGAGTCAAAAAGTAGCATGACTGCTCTGGACTTTGGCAGGGGAGGGCCCAGACTTTGTGATTGATGCTGACAGATCACTTTGGCTGTTGTACTGGGGTGGAGGGTGACCAAACAAGCATTCCAGTTTCCCCAGACTGTCTCAGGTATACCACCAGGAATTATGCATCCTGGGAAAACTCTGAGTTCCCGGCAAATTGGGACAGTTAGATACTTCATTTGGGGCACAAATAACCATTTGTGATTTTATCTTATAGGGAATAGTGTTCCTCATAAGAGGTCCTCATAAGTGGGACCTTCACCCAGCAGTCAGTATTTACACCTGAATTTAGCTGTTCAACTGCTTGTTACCCTCCTAATTGATCTTACAACGCACTCCTTTCTTTTGATCATTGTAAAAGCTAATTTTAAAATATTCCCCTGGGGGAGAAACAACAGATGTGAAGACATTAAGAATGTTTGAAATTTCTCAACCAGCCACATTCATATTCTAACATTATAAATACGTTGGTTCTGTCAATGCATAAATATTTAATTTCATGGATAATTAGCTCTTTATAAGAGAAATGACTTCAACTTGAAATATGAAATAGCTATTTGCCTGTTGAAGTTATAAGTAAGTTTTTTCAGGTTTCTTTTTGCAGTAAGAAATAGATTACGAAGGAATTAACTTTTATTGAGAAACAAGCATAAATTGATCCTTTCATTCTTTTAACCTTCACTCCAACCACAGATGAGAGATATTGCTAGCTGCATTTTACAGATGAAGAATAGAATCACAGAGAATTAAAGTGAGATAAACCAACACAAAAACACAGAATACATGTTGGAGTTGAAACCCCAACACAGGCAAGTTTGCCTGCCTACATTTATTCTTTGTGTTATACCTTTTACCTATAAGGATTTTAAATCATTGCATTATATTATGCACTATGCTGTTAAGATGTGGACCTTTGTACTAGAAAGACCTGGAATCTTTCCTGATTATATAATGCAAATCTTATGCTCAAAACTAGTACAGCTTTATTAATATTAGGATTATGTGTGTAATATTAATGGAGCTATACTAGTCTTTTTGTGTGTGTGTACTAGGGATTGAACTCAGGTCTTTTACACTTTAGGTACGTCCATAGCCCTTTTAAATTTTATTTTATTTTAGCAAGGTCTCACTAAGTCACTAAATAGCCCAGAGTGGGCTCAAATTACAATCCTTCTGCCTTGTTCTGCAGAATGCTGGGATTACGGATGTGCATCAGTAAGCCCAATTTATACTAGCTTTGAAAGAAATGATGTTTACCTATTTTTATCTACTTACTTTTAACCTTTATAAACCACTAAACTTGTAACAAAATATAGCTAGTTAGAAATGTAAATAAACCTTTTAAATCACGTTTAGACAATATATTAATTATGTACATTTTTACTCTATTCTTATGGTTCTTTATGTTGATCATGCTTTTTCTTTTTTAAACTTTCTCTAGTATTATTATTATAGGTAGAAAAGCCAGCTAGACATATGATAGGCAGATAGATAGGGCCAGCCCTTGAAAGACCTGCAAGAAAGACAATCTTTCCAAAGGTCAACACCATCAATGAAAAACTACACTCCCAGATAGCAGTGACTGACAGGACTGTTTCTCCCAGGATGGAGGGTCAAGATCCAGATCCACTCCCTCCCTGGGAATGCAACAATTGCAAATTCCCTGGTAGAGGGTCAGGTCTTTGGACCATCTAGAGGAGTCTCCTGACAAAATTCCTATACAACTTGACTTCTCATTAGATCCAAAATTAATCAATATTACCTGACCGGTTATAATTGTTGTAATCTTACCTGTTAATCATGGGTTTGTCTATTTTGTGTGGTTTCTCACTGTACCAATGTTATCTAAGCTACTGTATTTGCACTGTTACTGGTTGACTATAATTTTGTCTCACTTCAGACCCTCCTCACCTCGTGGCTTTGCTCCATAAAAGCCCTCTAAAATGTGAGATGGGTGTGTTACCCACCTTTCCAGGTTCCCCCTTCTGCCTCTTTTGGGCAGAAGCTTTCTTTCTCAATAAAATTTTCCTGCTTAAACCTCCATCATTCCTAAAATTCATTTTTTGATTTTTAGAGACACAAACTTGCTTTACAGGGGGAAGCTAAGCCTTGTTTCCCTGAGTCAGTATTTTATTGAATAAGTCGTTTCTTTATTCTTCTTCCTTCCTCTAGTAATTTGCAAACTATATTTTATATCTTTCCCCTGAATAAAATAAAAATATTAGAATAATAGATAATTCCAATAACCTTCTCTAGACATTTTATTTATTCTCCCAAACTAGATATAAACATTTCTGAGTTTTTCTTTAATTATATGATCAGTACTTGTATATATTTACCCATATAAACCAGTTTCCAAATTCACTATTGTTCAATGTATTCCTTATAAGTGAATTCAATTTTCTTTTTTCTTGAAATATCCTATAGTAATATTTTTAGGTAGAAGTTTGAAACGGTAACTTCTCCTAGTTCTTTTTTGAAAATGTCTTCACTTTACTTACCCTCACTCTGGAATAACACTTTAGATGGGTATAGTTTTCCACATCTGCAGTTATTTTCTCTGAACAGAAAATTTTCTCTGAAGCTAGTATTCCACTGACCCTCAGCCTACACTGTTAATCTTGCTAAATCTGTAGTCATTTGATATGGTCTGTTTTTCAAAATCTTTTTGTTCTTCCTATTCTTTTCCTTTGATTTTTTTCTTTTCTTCTGTGGTTGTTTTTAAGAACTTGTTTTTGTCATCATGGTTGAAATTCCTTGATGATATGTTTGGCATGATATTTCCTTTTTATGTACCTTTGCAGGATCATTATCTTTAAAGATTTATGTCTTGGTAAGCCACTGTATCTTTAAAAGTTGTCTCTGTCTTACTTGTTCTATTTATTTGTTCTGTGTTCTAAATTTCCTTGTCCCTCTCCCATTTCCTGCCTAGTTTATTATCTGTGCTGTATCCAGAGTAATTTAGTCCAATATCTTTTCTTGTCTCTTACATTTTCACTTTGTCTTTGAAGTTCTACAATCCCACTGTGGTTTTTCTTCTTACTCTTACTTGTTTCTAGTTCTTCCTTTCCCAGGTAAATTCAAATAACTTGAATTGGAGAGTTTTCCTTCACAATAGTTTGGTTTATATTTCTCAGGCATCCCAAAGGAATTGCCAATCATTTCATATTAATGTCTTGGCTTGGCGATTCCTAGCAAAAGTGTATAACAAATTGTGGTTCCCACACTCTAAAGGCAGAGAAAATAGACATGCCATGTACATGGTCAAAATAATAATGTGAGGGCCGGAGGGTTAGCTCAGTGGTTCCGGCGCCTGCCTCGAAAGCGCAAGGACCTGAGTTCGATCCCCGGTAACCACGTATAATGCTGGGCGTGGAGACATGCCCACCAACAATCAACACCGCATACCACAATGCTGGACGTGGTGGCTCACGCCTGTAATCCCAGCACTCGGGAGGCAGAGACAGGAGGATTGCTGAG
>PVIC010055194.1:0-11298 GCA_004025085.1 Thryonomys swinderianus
TTTTTTTTTTTTTTTTTGCTTTTTGAGACAGGGTCTCGCTTTGTAGTTCAGGCTGGCCCTGAGCTCACTATGGTGCCCAGGCAAGCTGCCGCGAACTCAGCAATCCTGTCTCTGCCTCCCGAGTGCTGGGATGACAGGCGTGAGCCACCACGTCCGGCATTGTGGTATGCAGTGTTGATTGTTGGTGGGCGTGTCTCCACGCCCAGCATTCTATGTGGTTACCGGGGATCGAACTCAGGACCTTGCGCTTGCGAGGCAGGCGCCGTAACCACTGAGCTAACCCTCTGGGCCTTTACTGATTTCTAAAACCAGGCATAAGGCTGTATAGTTTCTAGTAACTTCTTTAGATTTTATCCTTGGCCACTTTATATTTTAAATCAAACAACATATCTGATTACTCACACTATACTTTTAATATAGGATTATTTAACTCAGAATTTAAAAATTCCTGTTATTTATAGTCTCTTTTTTTCTTCAAAAGAACTACTAGCTGTTCTAGAGGTTCTTCTTTATACTCCATGATCTTTACTCAGTTCCGTACACTTATACAATCCATTCCACCTGCCTCTGTGGAACATTGTGTTCAGGTTTTCAGTTATAATCTGCATGGAGCCCTACAGCTTCTGGAGTCTAATACACTCTGCAGTGAAGGAGTGAAGAAATGTACCTCTTCAGACAGTCAAGGAAGCTTTTAAAGAAGGCCCCCTTCTTTGTGCCAAGAGAAAAATGTGAGTGTTGGGTGAGTAGGACTTCTTTGGATCTCTACTTCCTCAGTTTTTAAAGGTAAAGAATTAAAAATGCATGCCCTTTGTCCTCCTTTTGAGGAGCTAGATAATTCAAGAATAGTGTTTTTGGCCAGCACTTAAGCAGTGACGAAGTCATTGCCATAGAAATGACAGATTGTTTTATCTGTTTTTAACTGACATTCTTTGGATTGTGGAATAGAAGAAAATGAAGCAGCCGATGTCGACATTTCCTTTACGGGAACCATTTTCGTTTATCCCATTCATCACATGTGCAGTTCCTAGCTGAGAGGAAACGTCAGCGAGCAGTGGCCTCTGGCAGCCCCTCGCTCATTGTGCAATGCAATCACATTTATGGTAACCCCACTGTGAAACCAGCCAGGGACAGTTGCCAAGTGGAAAATTAACTGAGATTTTACCTTGACCTAAGAGCAGCAAATGGTACATTGCTGTCCATTAAGAGAAACTTGTAGATGTCCTTACACAGGACACGGGGCCCTTTCTAAGAGCTTATGCTTGCTGTTCAGACAAAATTGAGTGCAGGCTACATTTGAGCTAATAAAGCTAAATTTATAAAGACATAAATTCTGAGCCTTTTTCGTTTATGTTCATCACTCCCCTCAACCCAACAAATTTAAGTTTCTTAATTCTTGGAGAATGCTATGAGGAAAGGAGAACAATTTTTAAATTAGTAAATAAGACTTCTATAAATATGAAATATATGACAATTTTTATAAAACCTTGTTGGTATTCCCCTAAGAACTGATATCAGTATAAATCATGGCTGGGATGCCAGATTTCAATATTGAGAAATATTTTAATTTATTTTACTGTGAATACATGATAAAATGTCATGAGTTTTACAGAGTTAAATGTTTTGAGGCCATTAACTCACAGTTGAGACTTCACTGGTAGCAAGGCCTCTCTGAGATATATTTGGAGTTTAGTTTTGATGGAAACCAGTTCATTACTAATTGACCTAGCACTTAAGAGTACTTTGCCTCAGCCTTAAAGCTGTGTCTTGCACCACATAATTCCAATAAAGGTTGAGCTGTGTTCCCCTAGGGCTGGAGATGGAGTGTAGAACACATTCTGACTTTCTTGTCTCAGGGAGGCCAATAACACATTCTGACTTTCTTGTCTCAGGGAGGCCAATAACACATTCTGACTTTCTTGTATCATCAGGGAGGTCAGTACTGGTTTCACACTTCTCCTTCATGCACCATCAGCTCCAGTCTTCCTTGCATGCCAAACTATTTTTGCAGTAAAGACAAAATTCCCAAAATGTACCCTAACATACATAATGCTTCTTTTTTTGTTCATCTTTTTTATGTTCAATAAACACTTATTGTGTACCTGTCAAGGTATGAAATATACTAGGGATAAGATATTTAATAGCACTAGGAAGGATTATAATAATAGCAGCTAACATTTATTGCATATTACTATATGCAAGATGCCACACTCAACATATATGTCATAGACTATGTTATTTAATCTTTACATAGATTCTGTATTTATAGGACTTATTGTTAAGATAAAGAAAATTTATAGTATCAAGACTGAGGAATAGACTACTTAAACTAAGTGCCTAATGTTTCTCAGAGCCTAATTAAATGAAAGACTATGAGAGTGTTAGCATTTTAAAGTTATGTGATTTTTATGGAATTTTCTGATATTAGATCTTAGAACTTTACTATGAGATTTGCCAGATCTTTTACATTCTGATTGCCATAAATGGGTGGCAATTTCTTATATAGTCTGTAGACACTGTAGAAGTCTATGTAATACAGTTCTGTTTGGTTTGCCTTAGTACAAAATATAAAATTACCCTTTTTTGCTGCATATATCCATCGCAAACATAAAGTGCTGGAAAATGTCTATGGCTAGCCCTGGGGTTTTGTACCTTAGATGATCTGGGAATTTTCCATTCATGTCAGAAGCCATACCCAGTCTCACCACTGGGGGTCAGCTTGACCCTTTTTTTTCCCCCCCTCAAACTCCAAGTAGATTTAAGGATTGAAACAGCATTCCAATTTCACACTGTTTTGCTTTTAAATATATATATTAAAAAGAAATTTCTTTGTATTAGTTTATTTCATAGAAAATATACAAAGAAAAGTAGAGAAATGCTGATGATAAAGCACACGTTGATGTGCTAATTTGTCGTCCCACTGATTGTGGCCTATAGTTTGAAAACCCTGCAGTGGAGAAAGGTGAGAGACTTTCAGGTCTTTTTAAATTTCTCCACTTTCATCCTCAGGACAATGAGAAACTACTGATGAGTGAACAGATTTGCACTTCCTAAAGACCTTCCTGGCTGCTGTTCTAGGGGATAGATGGCAGGGCCGCCGAGGGGACTGCTGGGAAGTGTGGCAGGTGTCCAAGCTGTGAAATGTGGCTGGTGCCTGTGCCTCTCCCACCATGAGCACCGATTTCTGGTATGCGCCAAGGGCACTTCTAAACTGAAGCTAGCAACACTGGCACTGTCATTTCTCTGTAAATGTTCACAGCTTGATTCTCTCTCTGGCACCTGGGGCCTAGTAAGTGTACACTAAATGTTAGGAGGCAAAAGGGCCTGACAACAGACTGCCTTTTTGAATATGAAACAAGAAAGTTCTTTCTTGTTAACTAGACACCTTTCTCTCATCTGAATTGAGTATATCTTTATCTGCTTAAAGTGAACATACTAAAGTATTGAGACAATATAGAAAAGGTTTTTTTTCAAATTTGATAGCCTTTATGAGTTGAACTATATGACACTGCTGATATTTGACATGTTTTGACTTACAAAAACCAGATTTTTTATATGGCCTCATCTAGTGTATTCACATCCAAAGGCAAGGTATGAACTTGTGTCGCAGTGGCATACAAGCTCTTCTGGGGCGTTGTTCTCCTAAATGTCCCCTGGATCTGAAACAAAAATTGAGGGACTGTAGCCCTCTAGAGCACGAGAAGCATGTGTCATGTGGAAACTCTGGATTCGAATTAGAGTTGTTGAGGTGTCTCATGACTTTTGTGTCCAGTATCACTTAAATTAGAACAGTCTTGCTAAGCACATTCATAACCTTCAGGAAACTGATGAAAAATAAAATTAGTGAAGATTGCCTGCTCAGATTAATGTTCTCTGGTCTACTCAATAGCCTAAATATATCCTTAATCTCTCTGAATGGGCCCAAATTATCTTTTACATCATTAAACAATGAATTATTACCCAGTGTTGATTGGTTTGATCCTTTTAAAATAGGTCTTTTTAAATAAAATTACTTATATTCTTACTCTTTCATTGATCTTTTGTAAAACTTTCATTTTCAGGACTTACAGGAATATGATAATGTGACAGAGGCATTCACACTAGAAAATGACTAGAAAATTAGGAAAGGAAATTAATTAAATATCTAAATTTATCTATTGAATCTTTTTCATTAAATAAATATCTGGATGAAAATTTTATTTTCCCCACAGATATCAATTTTTTGTTTCTTTGAAAGTTTGAAAAACTAAGATATGACGTACTGCTCATTAATAAATAACCTGAGAGTCTTTTTATTTTCTCTTTTATTTTCAATTAGCCCTGCTGGAAATTTATGAATTCTGCCCACACTTGGCCTAGTTTAAAGCATGTTTTTTAGTTCTCAGCTGCATCATCATCATCTCTTAACCATTTTCAGTGGTGAAATCTGTGATAGAGAAAGGGGTTTTTCTTTTTGATGTTTTATTTTCAGTGCATAAAATAACATCTTCCAATCTTGAATGTGAGACAGTATGACTTTTCCAGCATTGTAGACAAGTGGCTCCATCTTGAAGGTCGGCTGCCAAAAGCACGTTGAAACTCCTTCCTTTTTTCCTTTTGCTAGAAAGCAATGGTGAATGGGCTAAAAAAAAAAAAAAAAAAAAGAACACGAGGAGGGGGAGAAAACAAGATTGCATTACAAATCTGGCAACATCAGCCACACTAGTAAAATCAAATCCAATGTTGTTTTATGACTTTGAATTTATGTGAGTGCCCAGGATCAAAGGGCTTGAATCCCACTGGACTACAAGGTCCATAGTTCATGGCAAAAACTCATCAAAAAGAACATTTTAGTCGTTTCAGCTTTTCATTTTAATCAGCCACAGTCATAAAAGAGCCTTTAGGTGTCCAAAAACATTTTGCAAGATCAAGAGGTTGTTCTGTTGCTCGTTGAAGCAGCTTTCTTATTGGATCCATATAATGCCTGTGGCCTTAGAGTGTCAAAGGGCTACTGCGTCCACATTGTTTGCCCTCATGGGATGATTTCTTTGGGTTCTTCGAACTGTGCATTATGTGATAATAAATTATGGTGTCTGACGGAAGGACCATAAAATTTTCACACCATTTATCAAGCTATTGTAGCCATTTAAAGTTGGGTCTCTGACAGCATGCAAGGTACTTTGCAGTGTTTAGCCAGAAATGGAATCTCCTGCCTGGACTTTGGTCAGTATTGGGAGACAGATCTGCACAGGAGAAAGAGCATGAGGCTTCTGTCAGAAGTCCAAGCCTTGAGCCAGAGCCCTGACATTTCCTAGAATTGTGGGTTTGGACAGTCCGCAGTACGGTTCAGACTATGTATGTTGGCATTTTTGAAGTTCCTAGCCAGCATTCAGAATGGAAACACACCAACCATAGATAATGCATGAAAACCAGCCTGAGCAGAGTAAAGCAGGATTTTCAGAGAAGACCTTAGAGGATAAAGTGAGAACCTACCTAGGAAAGAGTAAGTTGATGAGAAAATGCTCCCAAAATGTGGAAGATGGTGAAACTGGTGACTTGGGAGGTGGAATTAGATCTGGGAAGAAACAGGGGACATTTCTTTTAAGACTAGAAGAATGAGGGCCTGTTAACACCTTGCTTTTTTTGGCTTGGCTTTTAGCTTTGTCCCTTTCCCTTTCCCTCTTAGGGAAAACAAAAAACAAGAACAAAATTAAAATGCCTGGCATTTTCCCACCTGATAGTTAATAAATGCAACCATCCTTTATGTTAAAGTTTCTTCCCTTGGTCATGCTGCTTCCTTGAGCTTCTGTCCCTCCTCTTGCTAGCAAAGTTCTTGAACATTAATTACATGCAACAAATTCTTCTGCTACTTAATTCAGTTCCTTCCTCTGAAACAGCTCCCAGAATCACAGATGAAGTACCTTGAATGTTACTGGCCACCCTAGCTTAGTCTTTGTCAGGCTTGGTTTTGAAATCCATCTCCTCTGTCATCACCAGGGAGAGTGAGTCCCCTCCTCTTTCTTTTCTTGTTCCTCTGAGTGTAATTCTTTGTCATATTTCTTTCCCTCTCAGTTCCATCTTTGCAGTATGCAAATGCAAATGTGGCCCTCAAAAAGTGACATTCAATCACTGAATCTTTAATCTTCATCACTTAGAGACTTCATTTATTGTTGCAAATTTACTGAAAGGCTTCGCTGATCTACTTGTTTGGATTCAAACTTTTCTCAGAATTCCAACTACACATTTGTATCTTTTTCTTGAGGGGGAGGATGATACCAGAAAATGTTTTCAGTATCTCAATCTTAAAATTTCCAAGGCTAGACCACCAGAACCAATCATATTATCTCAAAGATGAAAAGGACCATGCTGACCCCTATCCTCTTGGTTCCTGATTCTCCCCAACCCCAAGGTAATGCAACATAAATTAGTCTCTTTTCTCAAGTGTGCTCCACAGCTAGGTAAGATTCCACTGTTTTCCTAAAAAGTCCAAGCCAAAAATCTCAAATGTATTATTGGCAATTCTTATATCTTCAGCTTCTGTATCTAATTTCCAAATCATGTTAAGTTTAGCTTTATACAGATTCACTCATGACACGCTGCTGCTATCATTCTACTTTAAGCCTTTAGCATAGTTATCTTTAGGCTGCCAAAGATTAGTTAGGTTGTTGTCCCCATTACCAAACCATTTCCTTCCACTTAAATTGTGCTCAATCTGATATTCTACATTTGCCGATCATTTGAGCTTAGTAAGAATTTCTAACTATATGTAAAATCATTTCTCATTTCCTATGTTTTCTTCCTCTGAAATGTTGGCTCATCATACCTGGTTTGTAAACATCGCAGACTCTTTGTTGTGTTATAGTCATGAAGTCAGAGGTCCCTTCTGTGACCTCCACTCCCAGGGCTGGGCTCAGGAGGGACATAAGCCTTCAATTAACAGCAAACTGTTGGATTGGCCATTACAGTAATTCAGGGTTTTGTGCATAAATTAGCAACAATTTGGTTTTCCTTTTTTTCCCCCTTTGGTAGTAGAAACTAGATTAAATTTGAAATGATTTTATAGTTAGTATTTTTCAGAGTCAGAGACAAAGGAGTACAATAGTGGGAAAAGTATGTTTCCAGATAGCTTTTAAAAGACATTTTGACAGTTTTTTATTTTCTCCTGGGAGAATGGGCTTTATGGCTTCTGGCCATCTTAGATGAATGATAATCAGATGTGCTTGACCCTTTATATTAGTTGAGGTAAGTGCAACATGACTTAGTTGAATTTGTGATCATTTGCAAAAGCTTTCATTTTCCAGATGAACTGAAAGCTGAAAGAGGAAATAGAATCTAGCTTAATGGTTTTCAATTTTTTTTCTTTCCATCGGAGAAAGGTGACATCCTCCCAATAAGAACAGGGTTCATTCTCGCCTGAAACATCAACTACTTCTTGAGATTTACCAGATCTCAAGACCATGTCGCCAGCTGATATTACTTCCTGACACTGCAAGTCAGATCTTTTCCCAATCCATTGCTCCATCACTCTGCCATATGAGAATCATTCCACCAAAGCTGGAGAAAATGCTAACTATACTATGACTGATGTACAGAAAACTCACCATGTTGTCTGTAATGGAAAATGGTGCTGAGAATTTGTTGCCTGAGTTTTAAAGCACCATATTTAAAACTAAAATCATCAGATACATGGACAAAGTCTAATATAGTAAGAACGTAAAACTCAACTGGAAGGGAATAAGGCCATATCTTTAAAAAAACCCAGTTTCAAATTATTGCCTTTTAAGGTCAAAGAATTGGTTAGTATGTTCCTTCTTTCTCTCTGCAGTCTTTGTCTCTGTAAGGTTAAAAATGGCATCCTTCTAAATCAGCTTATTTCATAATAGGTATTTCATAATTCTCAGATGAAAATTTTCTAGATCTGTGAGATACGAATAAGTGTCCAGGTTGACTGTTTCATTGTGATGTAGTTTTAGACTCAGACCTTGGACTCCAGCAGCATCACTCATCCTTAGTCATCAGCGCCCTAATTACAGAACAGCGGGGAGAAAGAGAGGCTGTTGGCTGTCAGGAGCACCTCTGAAAGCAGTTTTACATTTTCTCTCCAAACCAGCAACTAAGTACCACTCATAGCAAAGGATTTTTGATAAACATCATTTCTGAGAATGTAGAAAATTTTGTTGCATGTTGCTGGAGAAATATGCCTTAAAAATTCCCCAGAAGACCTTTTGTTCTTAAAAAAATTAATTTGATTTATTGGTACATTATATATGCACATCACAATTACACTCTGCTTTGAAAATTTGTACCAGTATATGGCATATCTTAATTCCCATTTTCCCCCTTTCCCTACCCACCCTACCACCCCTTGCCCCTATATACAAAAACTTTGTTTCCTTTTTTTTTACCATCAATTTTTTCTTGCCCCAGAAGACTTTTTAAAACCAATCATATTCAGAGACAGAAAGACAGACTCCGTTCTGTACCCAACATTTTAGTATTAAACTACTAAACGTTTTCTACAAAGACATATCATATTTAGATTTAGTTCTACATTTTCATTCTTACTAGTGTTAGCATTGATTTGAAAATCTGAAAAACACATGACAGAGTCAAATAATTCCAAAGAAAGTTGGAATTTGTTTATTGTTTCCTGGTGTGTGTGTGTGTGTGTGTTGTGACAACTAAAATTGAGATGGGGTATATTTCAACAAAGCAAATTTGGACAAAGAAAAATTTTCCTGCCAATCTTTATAAAAATCAAAATTCCTTTCTTTCAAACACCTCAACCCTTCTAATGAGTTTCATATGCTATATTAATATTGTGTTCAAGAACATGCAATCAGAAAGCCCTCTGCTGCTCTGCCGTGCAGTAGAAGAGAGGTGATGGGCCAATGTTGGAATTCCTAGTAATCTAAATATTTAGAGTGTAAGTAGTTTGTAATTATTTAGAGTAGACAACTGGCATGGATATGTGAGCCAGTCCACTTTTTTTTTTTTTTTTGCTTTTTTGGAGACAGGGTCTCGCTTTGTAGTTCAGGCTGGCCCTGAGCTCACTATGGTGCCCAGGCAAGCCACCATGAACTCAGCAATCTCCCTGTCTCTGCCTCCCGAGTGCTGGGATTACAGGCGTGAGCCACCACGTCCAGCATGACGTTTTTTTTTTTTTTTTTTTTTTTTATGAAGAGTGCATGGCACAAAACTGGCAAGTTTTATGTTATCTCTTGTTGCTGACAAACATATTCCTGGAAGCAGCAATATGTCAACAATATGAAACACTATGGCAGTTGATGGTTTGACCAAACATCACCCAGCTGATCCTTTATCATTAACTGTGCAGTTAGTAACTTTTGAATGATTTGTGAGGGAATTCTGTATGAGTTTTCAGATAATATTTCAGATATTCAGATAACTTTCAAATAATATTGCCCCTGTCTTTTCATATTATTAATATTTGCAGCTATATCACATTAAAAGAGATTGCTGAGGAGAAAAATTACAGCCATTCATAACCCTGTGTCAAAATAAATTTGAAGTGACACTCAAACTTTGCACACAATCATTAGGGATTTATTTTGAAAATATTTTATAAATCCCATGTTTGATCAGTTAGGAAATAAGGCTGATTTAAATTCATATCTTCCATTTACTGGGAAAAAATGGTCTTGTAACAATTATCCTTTCAAAAAGCACAATTATGGACAATGAGTATCAATCAAAGGTAATACAGTTTAATGGAGGCGGGGAGGGAGGTCACGAAGAATGTGGTTTGTCTATATTCCAGAAGAAAAGAATCAAGTCAGAATGAGATCTGATCCTTTCCAAGCTATTTTGTCTGTTGCATCTTACTTGAGTGCAATTTCACATGCATTTTGATGTTCCAAGTATGATTAAACATCTAGTAATCAGAAAAAATGTTTTGCCAAATCCCACTTATTGTCTTAAGTGTTTAAAGCATCGAACACCCTAGATTTATAAATATATAATTAAAATCCCTGACTAAAAAAATAAACCTAGATAGGGGATTTATATTTCTCTTAATCCATGTTTACAGAAAGAAAAATCTGTTTTTAAATGTTACATCAGATCTTTGTGAATTCAAGTAAATTGATGTGACACTTTGCCAAAATTGTTTCTAAAAATGATTGGTATTGATACTCTGTGGTCAGGGAACCTTCTCTGTGGAATTTTAGAATTTTCTTGTTAGTCAAAAATATCACTATTTGGGGCCTCTTTGTTGTTTCAAGTACATGAGCCTAAGTGCTATGGAAGCATTTTATAAATTGTACACTGTTGGCCCAATACATCCCCAGTTGCAAGAATTCCACTTGAAGCAAGCATTGCTCTGGAAATATTTCTGTCCCTTTTCAGATAAGTGATGATGAACCTTTCAGAGACTGAGCACCCTACTGCAGCCTCAAACCCACTTATCATGAAATTCCAACACTGCAGTGAAACCTGAATACTGGGGTTTTAGTTTAGTGAACACAACTCATACACTTGCCTCATGTATCAACAGAAAGGCCTGTGTATATCCGCTGTGCCACATGTGCCATTGGTTCGCCACCACTGTCCTAGAAGTTTAGTAAGGTTGGTTGCTTTTCTACAGAAACTCAAGGAGCCTGGGCACCACACAGAGTAAGTCTGTCTCCCATAGCACCCTGGGTGCTCTTTCAAGATTCTGTATTGCTCAAGGCATTTGTATTACCCTCTTCCCATCATTTGGAGCATGTCTTGGTGAAGAAAGGTTAGAATAGCTTATCACACTTAAATGCACATGCAGTAAAACACCTTCATTACTTCCTTGATGATACTGGAATGAAAACATAGTTAGAACTTCAAAAACTCTTCCCAAATAAAAAGTTATATGTAGTAAAAATGATGGAAATATTAATATTTAGTTGCAGAACATTTATTTTGATTTATCCAGAGTCAATTCAATTGTCAATTCCCAGAACTGGACCTTGTGCAAATTACAAAGTAATTCAATTGGAAGAGTCACTAAGCAAAACAATTCACTGTGTCTGTATGGTATGGACTTGTAACATAGAACTTAGAATCACTAGGGAGCAATTCTAAGAGAGCTATTGGAAAGAACTTGTCACAGTCAGCTCTGTGCTTACTGGCTAGCAATACCAGTATCATATGGATCAGAGTATCTGTATAATTAATAGGCCACACATGGGCATTAGTTATAGTTCCTTCCACCTTTTTTTCCTTTTGTTATATTAACCCAGTAGTTATGGACACAATAAGTTTAGAGATTTCTTTCCTTTCTTCCTTCTTCCCTCCCTTCCTCGCTCCCTCCCTTGCTCCCTCCCTCCC
>PVIC010055195.1:0-11299 GCA_004025085.1 Thryonomys swinderianus
CCTCCCTCTCTTCCTTTCTTTTGGCATCAGGGATTGACCTCAGGACCTTGTGTTTGCCAGGCAGGTGCATGGTGCCACTGAGCTATATCTCCAGCCTGATTTCTTGACTTAATGCACTAATGGAGTTTGACAAAATTAGTGTAGCAGCTAAGTGAGTTTTGGAGGTTCACTGTCTGGACTATAATCCCTGATTACAGTTGTGTGAAGGTTAATCTTTTTTTTTTTTTCCGCAGTACCAGGGATTGACGTGAAAGTTAATCTTCACTGTCAACTTGACTGACTTGGGAGACACCTAGGAGATCAGGAAAACATGTTTCTCAGTGCGTCTGGTGGTCACAGAGTGTCACACATCTGGCCCCTTCTCTTGGGATCTTCCTCGGTTGCTTTGCTTCCCAGCTGCCATGAAAAGAGTAACTCTTTCTGCTATGCCCTTTTGCCGTGAATGTTCCTGCCCTGGAGCCCACTGACATGGACCTTTGAAGCTGTGAGGCAAAATAATTCTCCTTTATTAAGTCGTGCATGTCAGGCACTTTCTCTCATTGATGGAAATGCGATCAATACATTGTGTGACCCTGGGCAAGTTGCTTAACCCTCTTTGTGCCTCCGGTTTGCATTTGTAAACAGTGACGGGGCACACCTCATAGTTGCTGTATGGGTTGAAGGAGTTAATACACAGGAAGCATTTGGAACACAGAATAACCTTTGTTCTTGACAAGTGTTACACATGTAAACAATAAGTGTACTGGAGATCTTAACTCACTATCTTTCATCTTTGACACCAGCAATCTGGTTAATTCTCAGCCGAGGTACCAAGTACTTGGATAAGAATTGCCTTTGTCAGTTTTGCAGATCTGGAAAGCAAAGAACCACCTGATTGATTCTACAGACATTTATTAAATTTCTGCTGCAGTCAAACAGATTCAAGGCTCAGTTATAATAGCTGGAATTCAACGAGATGGTTTTTCTCATTCGAGACAATACACGAAGGGTCATCTATAAACATACAACCTCTCTTTCCTTCTTGCCTTCATTCATGGAGAAGCACCAGATGTGAGAGGGCCCTTCTAGTGAGAGAGGCCACAGGAGAGCCTTCCTACGGGCAGCTGGCAGCAGGATGAGGTCCGACCTGGGGAGGGCCCCTCTTCACTAGGGAGATCCATGCACAGTGTTGGGCAAGACTCAGCCACAGTTACCACCAGACCCTCTGCAAAAAGCACGAGGACAATATGCTTCCTTTGAAGTTCCAAAGCTTTGTTGTGCCTTTTCAATGGCCCCGTGGGCATTGCCATTTTTCATTAAAATCTTTGTGAAACTCAGAAAGTCTTTGAGAAAAGCTGCAGGAAGCTGGCAGATGGGCCATCAGACTCCACGCGATTCCAAATTTGGGAATTCATCTCTCCAGACACAAATTTCTGACATGACAAGGATAATCATCTAACCTCCCAGGAGAGAGTCCAACCTGTGTTATGATTATGGGGTTCTCTTTTCTCTGGCTGGTATTGTGCAGTCCAGAACAAGGATGGCCAGAGAGCCAGGAAGCCAGCAAACGAACCATGGGACACTGTACTGCAGGCCACGGGAAGTGGCAATAGGAGTAGGAGGAAAGAGCGCAACTCGGCATGCAATCATGTGTGGTCCACATGTCAAGGATTTGGCTGCTCTGGGTCTCACTGTAATGATGGCTTTCAGAATGCACATCTGCTACTAAATTCATAGGCAGGGCTTCTCGTTTTAGCGGCAACTTGAATCCACAGTGCAGCTGAGGGGTGTTTGGTTAAAAGATGTAGCCGATGAAACATGACCTTGAAAGCAACAAGTGGAGGAAGCGTGTGTCAGCGTTCTTCATTAACAGCGTGGGCTTTTCTTGAGATCCGGGATCTTAGTATGCTTTTCGGTAGACAAAAGAAATTTTGTGCTCTTAAATAAAACAAATTTCAGAAGGTTTCTAGCAATGTTTCAAATATTATGTTTCACATCTCGCTCCAGAATTATTTTTGACTCCATGATCTGAGGCCCATGGGGAGCATTTTGAAGCTTCATGCAACTTTTTTGCAGTATCACCAAAATTCTGAGCCCCTTTTAAGACGCTACTATTAAAATTTTAATGCAAAATAATAAAAGTAAAAGCAGCCTGGAAAATGCTACTCTTTCAGATTAGTTTGGCACTTGTGAGAAAAGGTGTGTGTGTGTGTGTGTGTGTGTGTGTGTGATTTTTACCTAACATTTACCCTGGTTGTGGGGATACTCTGTGAAGGACCCAGCCTATCTGGGTAGGCTTTGCCCTTACACACCAAACAAAAGCTGACAGATTTGCTACCTCAAAAGAGAAGCTAATTTTTTCTTTTTACTTATTTTTTTAAACTGAGAACATATCTGACACACATGGAAAGTCATAGTTCCTAGTCTTTGAGTAGTTCTAATTCCACTTGCACAAAATAAATGAATACCAGGATAAGCAAATGGCTTATCAGACCTTGTAGCTAATTTTGCTTATGAATGTTCACTTTAATTTTGGAAACAGAAGCCGGAGAAAAGAGAGGGAAGTAGGAGAAAAAGACACATTATCACACTTTTTTCTTTCTTTCTCTTCCTCCTTTTTCCACTCCCTCCTCTTCTTGAGCTGGGGATTGAAGGCTGTTCCCACCATTTGCAAGATATGTGGTACTGGGAATCAAATTCGGACCTTGCACTTGCGAGGCAGACGCTGGAACCACTGAGCTAAATCCCTAGCCTGATATGCTTAAATATTTTTATGCAGAGGAGCTATAATATAAAATTGCATTTTCTCATCATAGTTGCATATGTCCATGGTAATGTATCATTTATACTGTTTTAAATTATCTCTAGATAGAAGGCATGCAAATGCCCAACTTTGTTTTCTATCATTTTGCTAAACGTTGGCTGGGTGGGACTCTTACATTTAGGCAGAGTTGCTTAGGGTGTTTACCCAAATCCAACAAATTCTCCCTTCCAAGAGCTGCGGGCAAGGTTAGCAAGTGCTAAATTTCCTCTTGTGACCACCACAAGGGCAGTGCGTACAGTGACCCTGGCAGCTCACAGGCTGCTGACTGGTGGAAACAGCTTCACAAACAGCAGCATTCAAAGACCACTGCTGCTGTGTGGACAGTGCTTAGGAACCACTTTTTTTTTTTTTAAAGCAATAATATCTCTTCCTGTATTTTAGTACTCAAATAAAATTCATACAGTGAAGCTGAGTAACTGAAATAACAAACAGAATTCCAGCTGTGAATGCAAACTATTTATTTGTATGTTCCCAGTAAAGTTTGGGTATTTTCTCCACATCTGTGGAATAATACAGTCAATCTTCCATAATGAAAATGCTGGCTCTGAGTACAGCAATCACTCTTTTAAGTCATGGTCAGCATAGATTATCGGTGAAACAATTAATTTTGATTTATTTTATCTTGAATAAAGTAAACTAGGGTCTTTTTCATGGTCAATGTCAAGAATTAAAAACCAACTAGGTGGGCCAGAGATTTAGCTCAGTGGTTCCAGCCCCCTGCCTCACAAGTTCAAGATCCTGAGTTTGATCCCTGGTAACCACATACAATGCTGGGTGTGGGGACTCACGCCTACCAGCAATCAATACCACATACCACAGTGCCGGGCGTGGTGGTTTATGCCTGTAATCCCACCACTTGGGAGGCAGAGACAGCAGGATTGCTTTGTTTGAGGTTTGCCTGGGCTACTTAGTGAGCTCAGGGCCAGCCTGAACTACAAAGCGAGACCCTGTCTCAAAAACAAAACAAAACAAAACAAAAGAACCAACTGGGTGTGACTCGCACCTATAATCCCAGTACTCAGGAGCCAGAGGCAGAAGGATTGCTGGGAGTTCAAAACTAGCCTGGGCTACATAGTGAGTTCAAGGCCAGCTAGAACTAAAAAGTGAGACCCTGTCTCAAAAAAAGAAAAAAAAAATAAAGAAACATTTCTAAAAGCAGTATCACAACTCCTTCCTTGGTTTAGAAGCTTCTCTTGGTGATACTATCATCTGGTCCTTTCCTTTTTTTACCTTCATTGAGTCACAAATAAGTATACGGATGTTTCTTACACGTGGCTTTCATTGCTAATCTGATATCTACATAAATACCAATGAATAAAACAAAGAAGTTGTACTTTATGAAGTTTTGTGGTATAAAATTACAAATGGCTTTAGTTTTCTGTTTTAAATCCTCTGAAAGTAAACTCAATGACTTACTGAAGTTTCAGTCTAAACTGCTAATGAGATGATGCATAATTCTTCCCATAAACTGGGAAAGTTTAAAAAATAAAGAAAAAATGAGATTTATGGTCTCCTGATGTTTCACTTCTAGCATATGACTGGGAATACAGCCTGGTGGTTGAAAGTCTAGAATCCAGAAGCAAAGTCCTCATTTGATTGAGCAGGTCGGTGAAGCTTAGGCAGTGTTTTTACTCTTTCTAGACTAGCCCTTCATCCTAAAACTTCATTATCATCTGTGGCCACACAACTCTGAACGCACCTGATCTCGTCTAAAACTTCATTACAAAACAGAGGTGACCCTAACACACCTTGGGTGTTATTATCAACATCTCATGAGGTAAATGCACAAAAAAATCACTTGATTCAACATATCGGTATGTGTCAGGAGGCTATAGACACTCGGCATTTCCTTAGGTATGGCCCCTATGTCCCTGACTCTCACCAGGAATTATGAGAACCTATTTTTAAATCTAACAGCCATCTGGAGGCCATTTTGCGGAGAAGCTATGCTCTCTACAGAAGAACTTTCATAGATATCTAGGTCTGGGGTCAAATATCTCCATTATTCACCGATATCTCAGCCTAGGTCTAATGTAACTGGTGCATAATTTACCCATTCCCAGAGAAAGACATATGGTGGACTAGAAATGCTCTCACTGAGACAGAGCTGAATATGCCTGAGACCACAGTTGTCCCCCAAATAAAGCAAGATTATTAAGCTTACATCCAGATAACGTGTTGTCACAAATGCAAATAGAATTCATAATTGCTCAATCAAATTTATTTTTGTGTTATACATGCTCACTTACATAAAGTAGCAGTCATTATGTTGGCATCATTCAAGAATAGTTAATAGCATTTTTTTCTTCAAGGGATTAATTCATTTAGATGGTGAAACTACTCTTCAGGCAAAATGAGCTTTGTGCATAGCTCATTCTTTGACAAAGTATATGCACATGGGCATTACAAGTTTGCAGACTTCAAGGTACACGAACTTGTGGATTTTATCTTTTCTTTCTGTTGTTGCAGGAGTAAACTGCTTCTAGACTGGAGTGTTAAATAAAATTCATAAGAGGCCACTGTTTTGGATGGAGCCTTTGCACTAGGTCCCAGAACACCTGACCAAACAAGAATAGATTCTCTCCTGCTGGATACCACATCATCCAATCGAAAGAAGAGCATACAGAGTTAAAAAAAAAAAAGACAGTCACACCAACCAATCAGAAATGGGCTGCTTTACATAAACTGACATGAGAAAAGTCCCTTCTGCTTCCCCCTCCCAGTCAGTCTGTTCCTGCCTCAGCCTTTCTTTGCCCGTGAAGCCAATCTTGCATGTTCCTTTCATTGGAACACTGTTGCTCTATAGAAGATGTTGCTCAATCCTAGAATTGCTAATAAAAGCAATTTTGCTTTAATTTTGCCTTCTAACAAGGGTTCACTTTTCTTTCTTCTAGGAAGCCTAGGCATTGGACGCAGTGGTGTCTGGGACCGTTAGTTACTCAACAAGAAGCCGTTGGCCTGGACAATTCCTGCTCTCTCAATAAGCACCATGCTTTAAAGCGGGCTGTGTGGTTTATATTCCGGCTGCAATCCATTAGAGCTATAATTACACTAATTAGGGATTTGGGATAATCAGGCTGGCCTGAAATAGGGGTCTGTACTCTGCAGAGAAAAGCCTTGCTAAATAAACCAGCAGGATAAACATGGTTGTGGGAAATATCCATCTCTGGGAACCAGCTGATGCTAAGGATTAGAGTGGGCCTCTGGCATGCAAATGAAGGCTATTTGCTGAAAACAGCGGAGGAGCTGGAGGCCCCTCCAAGAAACACTTCATTAGCAGTTAAGTACAGTGGAAGCAGGTCAATTTCAAACTGTCCACAAACCCCCTTAAATAATGAGATCCCAGCAATTTGCTGAAGTAAAATACGGGTCCCTGCTATGAAGGGAACTTACACCTCCCATTCAGCCGCCTGGGGGATTCCTCATTAAGTTATCTGACCTTGTGTTTCTTACCGCAAAACCAAAGCCATCCAGAGAAAAAGTCTAATTCTTTCCCTAGCTGGGAAAGTCTGCTTGAAATGCATTTACCTGAAGGAATTTTGCTTTGATTAGACGCGCAACCAAGCTTTTCTTTTCCATTCAAGAAAGTGAGAAAAATATTGGTTCAGTTTCCCACCATCCTCTGCCTCCCATGGAATGATAAGAGCCTCCAATGTCCACTGACTTCAAAAGGAAAATTTTCAGCCACCCCAATAAATGAAGGTAGATGATATGGAGGACAGGACGGAGGAGCAAGAGAGGGTGGTGAGAAAGGCATCCGCAAAACTATCACCTTAAGTAGTCCAAGCTGAAAGTTAAAATGTAAAAACAATTGAAATTTATTTGTGAAAACAAATAAAACAAATAAATTGAAAATAATTTATGAAAACTAAAACATCTGTTGACCTTCCCCACTTACTGAGAGCCGGGCTTTGGGGTGTGCTCACAGTGCATGAGGCCTTATAGGTACAATGTAGGACTTAGGGAAGAGGAGTTCTGGGAGCTGCAGTGCACGAAGTGTGCAGAGAGAACCCCAGCACTCCCCTGCAGCCTGGGCGAGGACTCGCCAGGCCACAATCCCGTGCCCCGCCCTGTCTGGTTCGTGGCTGGCGCAGTAATGTGTGCAGCCGCACTGCTTAATGCACCGCTGGCTTTGGCCTCATTTATGCAACGAAGCACAGCGTCTCGGAGTCTGCACCGCTCCCCCGGAACCCCGGGGAATCCACGTGGAGGGTTATGTCTTTCAGGGTGCTCGGGGGCTGTCCAGTGGCCAGTTCAGTGAGTGGAACGCCAGTGTCTCTGAAAGAGTGAATGCCCCTCCCGAGGGCCTGGAGAATCTGCCTCTTCTGGCCTCAGGGAACCAAAGGGCAATCATCATGGAACAGCTTGGGTGATTTCTGGTTTTTCCTTCCCTTTTCCCTTTTCCTTTCCCCTTCCTTTCCCCTCCTCTCCTCCTCTGGCTCTGTTTTGTACTTAACATTTTCTAATCCTGCAGTGTGTTAAGGACAAAGCCCTCAAACTAAAGACTGTACTTGTTGGACAAGTAGCAGTGAGGAGAAGGGTCTTTCCCAAGGCTGGACTTCTCTCTACCCTGCCTACAGGCCGAGGAAAGTGAGAACCAGGCGACCCCACGTCGAGCGGTCTGTGTCGGGCTCAGCTCAAACCCACCGTTCCCCTCCTGCTGGGCCGGCTGACAGTCCCCACGCGGCGTCTGGCCTCCTGCGCATCCCTGCAGGATGCCTGTCCAGGACTGAGGCTAAGGGCGTCTACCATGGAGCTACATCCCTGCCTCCGTATTTAACTTTACATTCTGGGGTGGGGTTTCACTACACTGCCCACACTGCCTCGGCCTCCTGAGAAGATGGAATTACAGGTTTGTGCCCCCATGTCCAACTACTTCGGCCATCTTATTTCAGATTTACCCTTCTCTTCCAATGACTGGGCTTCATGCCCCTCATCATTCTTTTTTTTTTTTTTTTTTTGAGACAGGGTCTCGCTTTGTAGTTCAGGCTGGCTCTGAGCTCACTATGTAGCCCAGGCAAGCCTTGAACTCAACAATCCTCCTGTCTCTGCCTCCCGAGTGTGGGGATTACAGGCGTGAGCCACCACGCCCGGCCCCCTCATCATTCTTGGTGAGGTGGGCACAGAGGAACAAAGGTGGCACCTGGGGGAAGATCTGCTCCTGCTGTAGCATGTGCTGGCTATGCGCCTGTCATCAAAGGTTTAACTGCCCATCAAAGGTTTGAGTTTTATCTATAAAGGGGGGGTTTTATTTACTTGCTTACTTATTACCAGTTCTGAAAGAACATAGGTACTTCTACAGAGTAAAGTACTAAGACAGAACGAGTAATTAGTAGGATAAGACAAAACAAAATAAAATGGGACAGGGTATTGACGCAGGAATGGGATGAAACCACGTAGGGGTGAGAACTACCTGTTATGTATATTGGCTTTGTGGGTTAAGTTTCTGAAAATATTTATAAATTGAAAAGTTTTGAACACAGTATGTAAGAAATTGCCTCTGTCTTCAGCAGCTACTAATGTAGTTCGGAAGGACCTCGTGTGCTGTAACTCAGCAAGTATTTGTAAAGCTCGCTGCCCACGGGCTGAGAGGAAGACAGAACTCTGCCTTCCAGGTGCTGCCGACAGAATGGCAGGGGCTGAGTCCAAGGAAGAACGCAGAGGGTTCTAAAGCACAGGGGAGGGGCCAGGCTAGAAATAGGTCAGCGCAAAAGAGAAGCCAACTCTATGATCACCCCACACTTCTGCTATGCTGTGTCTACATGAATTCTAGGTACTATTCTGGCCAGACTGCATTTCGAATGTCTCACATCTTCAGCAAACTGCTGGAAAAGTAGCACTCTGCCCCTAATTAGAAAGAAAATGCTGCTTGCCAGCAAAGGAAGGGAGGGGAATATAGCCACACTTCTTTGCAATTTGCCCTCAGTCTTTAGAGGTATCTCTTCTATAAAAATACAGGATAAGAACTTCAATTTCATGAAGGTTCTTTTGGAATCTTACATATCTGCTCATTCTGAAGCACAGAGGCCCTTGAAGTCATGCATGGGCCTCTCAGTCTCGCAGGATGCCCGTTTTATCGTGCTAATAGAATCACTTTTATTTGTGTCAGCGAGCAGAGTATCATTTGCTTTCCATAAAGAATTTTCGCTGGTGAAGAAATGAGGTAGAGGCCTCAAGCAAGCCTGGAATGGGCCCTGGTAACCTGTAAGATGGCGAGCGCCAGCCATTTTAGCTACAAATTGCTGTTGAGAGTTTACTATCAGGATGATTCCTTCAAGCAGGCCCTATTAAAAAAATAATCACCATCTGCTAGACTCCCTTCTCTTTTATTAAACTGGTCATTAATTACTGGTAACAACTAATTTTGTCTGGATTTTATTGAGTAATTATGACATAAACAGGGGAGGGCATTAAGCTTCTTGCCTTGCCGGAAGGGAGGAATTCTTTACAAAGCTACGTTTCAAAAGGGGGCTATAATAAACCACCCAATTCTATTTAATATGGTAATTATAATTCTAAAAATTCATCCTTCCTGTGGTTAACGAGTGTCTTCTTTCAGCCTAGCTCAGCCTGACTTCAGCTTGGGTCATTAAATGGCAAACTAGTCTTTGCCACTGTTAACAATAGATCTCTCATGGGTTATTGCCTAATTAATTGAGGTGCATAATTTGATCACTACCACTTCTTTAAAAATTTCATATTCTTGATATAACAATATGATATTGTTGTAGAGTAATTAAAAATGGGACGAGTTTCAGTGTTTGATTAGAACAGGTTTATTATCCTTGATAAGGTGAAGTGCGAAGTTTTCCTGATGCTTTTCAACTACAACATTTAGGTTAGAACATTTGAAACAAGCCATTAATTTAATAACATGCTCACCCAAAACAAATCATAACTCATTTCTTTTTACTGCAAAAGTAATTGAGTAATGAATAATGAAAATCATCCTACTGAAAAAGGGCAGTAAATATGTTGACTTTATTATTAATACTCAATTTTGGTTAATAAGGCAGCTGTTAAATTTGAAACATGAAGGGCTTGATTTATAGACTTTTCAAGATATTATCTAGTAAATACTGGGTTCTTAGGAGAGAAGATTTGACTCTGAAATATTAACTAGAATTCAACTAAAATTTTAGTTCACAATGAGAAATATTGGACCTTAACCCACATATCCCTGTGCCTCACAAATTCCTTAAAGTACTTAAGTTGTATGTGTGTATACTCAGGCATGTGTGCTGTGGAAGCCTGAGAGAGCCTTATACCAAATCACCTTGCACTGCAGTGAAATTGAATTCTCTGAGTACTCAGTGTTGGTTTGCTTATCTTAGATGCTATCTGAAAGGAGTTCACAATATGCAAAATACCAAAAGGACATTCTTTACACCTGAAAGGTCTGCAGCCTAAGTCTCAGACTTACTTTAGTGATGGGTCAGAGAAAAGGAAAAACAACAACCAGAACAACAGCACAAAACTCACTGATTGTGTAGGTGATTAACAGAATTTTTCTCTCTCCATCAAGTAATAGTTGATTCTTGTTACTTATGGCAGCGAATGAGAGAATATTGGACCCTGCTCACAGGGAGATAGAAGGTTAAGGTGCTATGAGCCTCTGGTTGTAAGATTTTCATCACCAGATCACCATACAACCTGGCTTAATGTACGTTTTTTGTTTAAAACCCCCTTATTTAATACATATTGTTGACTCACTGGACCTGTGATCAGCAGCACTATGACTCATGTCTGGAGGACACTCGTATTTCTCCAGAAGGCACAGGACAGTTTCTTCCTGCTTAGGGACAATAGACAGCACTTCAGGACTATCCTTGGGGCATTTAAACCAACCAGCAAAAGGCACAAAAAATGCAAAAGAGGTGATGACTTTAGTCAGACTGCAGAAAGGACACTGACAGGATAGCTGAGAGAAGAAGGCAAAACAACACCTTTGATTTTGGTTGGAGGCTCTACACATTTCAGTGAATGATCCTGAGACCCACGAGCACAGATTCTAGAATTACAAATAAATTTTGGCATGAAGTCAAATTTGCCAACACATAATCCACAGATAATGTGAACTGACTGTGATTTACACTGTAGGTTTTTACTACTTGTTTGCCTATAATTTTATTATAGTCACTTGTCCCGTGTAATTCTTTCTCACAAAGAGACAATCTCACTCTGTTATAGGTCCTTCATATAATGGTGAGGGCCATAACAAATTAATTTGGTAAAATCTGAAATTAATTTCTGGATGTTAGTAATTCTTAGAATAATTATATGAGTAATTTAAGCTTCCAATGATAGATATATTTGGGGGGACACTTCAAGTTCTTGATAAGCATTTTTTCTTATTTTACATATTTCAGGAAGGGCTTCATTTAATTAAAGGTCATTAAGCAATACCCTCAGTTTGCATCATCCTAGCATAGTTCCAGCTCAACAGTTGTGTGATATAAAAAATTTTTTCCCTTTCTTTCTTTCTTTCTTTCTTTC
>PVIC010055196.1:0-11294 GCA_004025085.1 Thryonomys swinderianus
CCTCCGCTCTAGGAAGAGTCACCCTGTCCAACGTGTCCGAGCGGAAGGACAACATGCGCCTGGGCCTGAGCCTCGCCACCAACCCCAAGGACAACAGCTTCCTGGTAAGAGCCAGCGCCCCATGCTCTCCCTTTGCCACGAACCTGCGGGTCTCAGCCAGGAAGAGAGAAGGCAATGTTTGGGCTGAGGTGGTGGAAACATTCTTTCATGTATGTATGTATGTGTATGTGTATGCATGTATATGCACGTGTACATATACACATATGTGTATGTATATATAAAATAAGGGCTCCATACCAAGGCCCTGGGAGCCACTCCTAGGGCACCAAAGGACAAGAAAAGCACCACTCACCCTGAGGTGGGAGGGCTGGTGCCACTCTCGGCTCCGGCCCATCAGTCTGTCCCTGCTGGCACAAATGCCAGGACCATGAGACTGCTGAGGTCATGGAGCTCAGGAACATGGTGGCCCCACCGGGCAAAGCCGTGAGATGCCTCCACACAGGTGCAGGCTGCTGCCCTTTGACATCCCAACTAAGGACAAAGCAGGACCCTGGCCCTGGCCCCAGGCCCTTTGCCCTCTGAGGGTCCTTGTCACAGTCCTGCTGACTTGACTTCACCTTCTTCACAGTGGCATTGGAGGGGGTCCCCGGGGCCTCTCTAAGTAGGTCTCTGCTTATAAAAAGCCACTTCTTATTAGCCCATTCATTCATCCCCCTCAGCTCCACTCTCCGTGGGGCACCCATCCCTCTATTCATCCACCCGTCCACCCGTTCACCGTCTGCCCCACACCTCAAGCCACCCACTCGCCTTCCCGGTCATCTCTCCTTCCACCCATTCATTCCTGAGTCCATCTGTCGTCCATCTATCCATCCACTCACCCACTCATTATACGCCCCCATTCAACATCTGTCATCCATCCACTCGTCCATCTACACATCCAGCTGCAGAGCAGTTCACTCACTCATCCTCCTGCTCAGTCATCCCTCTTCCCTTCCTGAATCCACACATCACCCATCCATCTGCCCATCACCCATCCATCCACCCATCACCCATCTGTCCATCACCCATTCATCCACCCATCACCCATCCATTCATCACCCATCCATCTGCCCATCACCCATCACCCATCCATCCATCACCCATCCATCCTCCCATCACCCGTCTATCCACCCATCACCCATCCATCTGCCCATCACTCATCTATCCATCACCCATCCATCCACCCATCACTCATCCATCCATCCATCCATCACCCATCACCCATCCATCCGCCCACCACCCATCCATCCATCCTGCCATTCTTTATTCCCTCCATATTTCTAAAACGAATTCACTGCAGTTCAGCAAAATGCATAGATAAAACAGCATCTTTAATATACAGCCTTTTTAAAAAGAAAGCTAATTAAGGAAAGGTTTAGACGTAGGACAATTCATTCTCCCCTAAACCACAGCAGCAGGACAGGCCAGCAGGTAGCTAGGCCTTCGCTTTCAATGCCTCTGCCTTGGCCAGAAGCCTGTCGCCCAGCCCCTTGGTGAGGCCTGATGACACCAGTGTGGTAGCAAATGGCACAGAGAGGAGACATTCTTTTCCCTTCTCTAGTAAGAGCCCCATATCTTGTTGGGACCTTGCACCAGAAGTCTGTCTGGTAAGGACCCAGGTGACTTCTGCAGGCAAGGAGCTAGTTAGGGACCTCCGTGGCTTCCCAGGTCCTATGGGGCCAGTGGGTGGGCAGCTAAGGGGAAGTCACCCCGTAAAGCACAAGGAAGGACGATTCTAAGACCTGCTGTCCCCCTTACCCTGAGACCGAGGGATCTAATGCACGGTGCGAGAGAGAAGTCAGCCAGTCTAGGCGGGGACACTGCTCCCCGATGGCGAGTCCACCTCGGTCCCCGACCCGACCCCTCCGAGCCTCCTCTGACTGGACTGTGCTTCACAGGCCTGCAGCCCGCTCTGGTCCCACGAGTGCGGCAGCTCCTACTACACCACGGGGATGTGTTCGCGCGTCAACGCCAACTTCCGCTTCTCCAAGACTGTGGCCCCAGCCCTCCAGAGTAAGTGACTTCAGACCTGCAGACCTGGCTGGGCAGGGCAGTCCAGAGAGGCCTGTGGCACTGTCTTGAGGGACAGCCCTGCCCCCACCCAGGATCACCAGGTAGCATCACTGCACCTGGCGGGGCCTCTGTAGAGGGTCCTGAGCCTGGCTGGCCTCCCCCAGATGGGCTAAGGCTGTCAGGACTGCCCTGGCATCACAGGGGCTCAGCACAAAAGCCCTGAGCATGGAAGCAGTTGCTGGGCCACCGTGTACAGCAGGAAAACTGCATGTGGCTCCATCCTGAGAGTCGCTCACTTAGACTACAGTGTGAATGGTGCTCCCTGAAGTTGTGCAATACAGTATTCTTGTCAGGTGGAGGGCCAAGGAGAGGAGAAATGGCTTTAGAAATCCTTGTCCCAATTCAGTGCTCCTAGGCCTCAGGGAGCTCAGCCTACTGTGGCCTGTAGCTAACAACAGAACACCAGCCCTCCCAAGAAAACCTGGGGCGCTTGTGCCAGGCCTTGGCTTGGGGAAGCCCAGACTTCTTGGCTCTGAGCCTCACCGTTTCCTCTGGGCAGACACCAGTCAACCAAGCAGCTGTGGCTGCTTTATGGGGGCTGAGGGATTAACACCTCCAGCAGCCTGCAACCTTTCCGCAAACAATGGCCCAGTCAGCGGGAGAGTCAGGGCCTGCAGGAGGGAGGGAGGCGGGCCAGCCGGGGCTGGAAGGTGGTGGGTCTTTGCTGGAGGTGGAAGGGACTGGGGGGGGGGGTCAGGGCACCTGAGGGGTCTATTAAGGCTCATCTCCTCTGAAGAGCCGCTGTCCCCTCCAGGCTGAGATGTGACCATACCAGCATCCCTTCACCTCTACAAGCAAAGGCCTCCAGACCTGGCTGACCAGCAGCCCTGCCCTGGCCACTTAGCACACACAGCTCCAGGGCGCCCCCTGTAGGTTCTGATCTAGCAGGTGCAGGGTAGACACCGGGAGAGACAGAGAGACTGTATGTGTATACATATGCACACATGTTCTCAAGGGAGGGGTCAGCCATGTTTTTGTAATTTTTATTTTTCTGAAGACATATTTGCAGTATATGATAACCACACTCCTCCTGGAGGTTGGTGCCCTTACCTAACCCATTGTAAATTTTTGTCGGCTTATTTCCCCTCCCTCCCCTCCCCCTCCTCCCCTCCATGTCTTGGTCCCCTGCCATTTGCAAAGGATCTATCTTGTCCCTGTTTTCTATCATCTATCTTTTATTTTTTTACTAATGTTTATATTTAGAGGTTCTCATTTAAAAGAAACCATGTGATATTTAAGCCCATGTATCTGATTTATTTCATGATCGATATGACCTCAGGGTGCCTCCACTTTTCTAAAAGTGACTCAAAAGTTTTTCTTTTTATGGCAGAGTAATACTCCATTGTGTGTAAATACTGTATTTCCTTTGTTCATCTGTTAGTGGACATACAGGCCACTCCCAAGGTTGAGCTGTGTGAGTTGTGCTGCTGCACAAAGGTTGTACATGGACCACTGGAATACGATATACTCAGCTTTTGTAGGAAGATATGGAGAAGAGGAATAGTGAAGTCAGATGCAATTTCTTTTCCTTTTTTTTTTTTTTTTTTTGCAGTACTGGGGATTGAACTCTGGCCTTTGTGCTTCCAAAGTAGGCATGGTACCACTTGAGCTAAAAATCCCTGGCCCCAGATGCAATTTCTGTTCTTAGTCGTATGAGGCCTCTGCATAGTCAGCTATGTTTAAGGAACCGGAGCTCCAAAGGCCAATTCTTCCTAAGTGTTCTTTTTTTTAATGTTGAAATCTCAAAAATAAATAATTAAAATGAAAAGAAAGAAATCAGTCATCACAAATTTATCCTAATAATCAAAATAGTTGAAAAATGGGGCCAGAGATTTAGCTCAGTGGTTCTGCCACCTACCTAGCAAGTGCAAGGTCCCTGGTTGGATCCTGGTAACCACATACAATGATATGATATTGGGCGTGGTGACTCACGCCCACCCAGCAGTCAGTACCACACCCCACAGTGCTGGGTGTGGTAGCTCACACCTGTAATCCCAGCACTCGGGAGGCAGAGGCAGGAGGATCACTGAATTCAAGGCTTGCCTGGGCTACATAGTGAGTTCAGGGTCAGCCTGAACTACAAAGCAAGACCCTGTCTCAAAAAAAAAAAAAAAAAAGTTGAAAAAGAGGCCCTAACCCACAGATTGGAGGAGTTGGTCTTATTCTCTTAGGCTCGGCCAGGCCCGAGGCCAGTGCCCACACACTGCACCCAGCCTGCGGCTAGGAAGGACTGAGTCTCCAAGATGCCCCCACGGAATACCAGGCCCCATGGGTCCCTGGGCTCTGGGCTACCCATCTCACTCCACCTGGCAGCTCTAAGCCTGGCAATGCGAGTGACCAACACCAAAAAGTCAGAGCGCTGTTGTGTAGTAGACATTACAACAGCACGAAAATTCACCAGTAAAAAATAAGCAGGTGGCCGGGCGTGGTGGCTCACGCCTGTAATCCCAGCACTTGGGACGCAGAGGCAGGAGGATTGCTGAGTTCGAGGCTTGCCTAGGCTACATAGTGAGCTCAGAGCCAGCCTGAACTACAAAGCCAGACCCTGTCTCAAAATAAATAAATAAATAAATAAATAAATAAATAAATAAATAAATAAGCAAGCAAGCAAGCAAGCAAGCAAGCAGGTGTCCGGCTCTAACACATGCCTGTGATTCAGCATGGCCCAGCTGTTGGCGAAGATGGCTTAGATTTTAAGAAGGTTTTCTTTTTAACTTTGTTAGGGTACCTGCATTTTATTTGTTTTCCTTGTTGATTTTTATGCCTCCTTTTAACTTGGTATTAACATTATAAGAATATAAAGAAAGCTTTATATTCAGAGACAGAAAGGCCCAGAGCACGCTGGTGTGATGTCACAGCCCTGTGAACTCATGGACTTTGCTTAAGAAAATGAAAAAGCATTGGCGAAGAAGTATTGGGCGCTTGCTGTGTTCAGCCCTGTGGAGCTGTATTCTTCTAGCTCCTCTTCCTCAGCACGATGCCTCTTTGACACTGGAGAAAACAGGCTGAGACTCCAAGCGACTCCCCCAGACCATGCAGCCACGGAGTAGCGCGCCCAAGAGAGCAGTCACACCAAATCCAGTTCCCGTCCCGAACACCCTACTTCTGTCCCCAAACCATGAAATGCATTCATTCAGGGGCAAGTGAAGGAAATGACAGTGAGGGTCTGGCCTAGGCAGGGCCAGCTGCCCCGGAAGCAGGGCCCCTTCAGCAGCTCAGTTCCTGACCCAGAACAGAGGTGTGAAGGCTGCTGTGAGCTTCGTTCAAATAGACCAGAGAGCCATGGGACACAGGCAGGGGCGCCCAGCTCCTCACTCGTGCATGTTACATTTACACCCCTTGACCGTCACCCAGAAGATCAGAGACTGGCAGACTCTGGCTCCTTGGGTGGCCCTGACCATGTCCACCCTTCCCAGGGTGCCAGACCTACATGGACATCGTCATCGTCCTGGACGGCTCCAACAGCATCTACCCCTGGGTGGAGGTCCAGCACTTCCTCATCAACATCCTGAAGAAGTTTTACATCGGGCCAGGACAGATCCAGGTGAGCAGTCAGCACTGCCCCTGTGAACAGCACCCCCTGAGCTGTGTGCCCTGGCTGACAGGAGGCATCCTCACATGCATTAAGAGGGCATAGGTGAAAGGGTGAGGTCCCAGGGTCCCCATCCTTGGCAGGCACATTGGGGGACAGTTTGGGGAGGCCTCATTTCACAGGTTACTCACTTTAAGATGTCAAGTCATTCTACAAAATGATTTCTAACAAGTGGAGCTATTAAAGAGGGAGTGGGGTTTCTCATGGACTATGAGTTTCCCTGTGGAAAGCCATCTTTTAGGGAATTGGGGATAACCAGCCAGTATTTGAAGGGTACTTGTTCCAAGGGAACCCCACTGGTCCACCAAAAAGTAGCATTTTATTGTTGACCTACCACAGATCATTAAGGGTTTTTTTATTAGGAAAGCAATTAATACTGTCATTATTTTGTCAGCTTTGGGGATGAAGAACCTCTTCACCAAGAGCCCTTCACCCATACTGCTCCTGATGCTGTAGAGTTCCATGCTCTGCTTAACAAGACATATAATCTATGGGCCCTTTCCCTAAATCCCAAAATCACCCTTGTCTGTATGTACCCTCCGTCCCACAGAGCCATCTGTTTATTCCAGAACTTTCCAGAACCTTCTTCCTCAGCCTCTAGTTACTCCTTGGGAAAGACAACTCTTAACTGCTGAACTGTCCTAGTCAGAAGTCTAAATTTTAGGAACAGGGATGTTTTCTTCCCTTCTCTGCCTTGCAGGTTGGAGTTGTTCAGTATGGAGAAGATGTGGTTCATGAGTTTCACCTCAATGACTACAAGTCTGTCAAGGATGTGGTGGAAGCTGCTAGCCACATAGAACAGAGAGGAGGAACAGAGACACGGACAGCGTTTGGCATTGAATTTGCTCGGTAAAAAAAAAAAAAAAAAAAGATCTTAAATACTGTTTTAGTTACCTATTGCTCTACAACAAACTACACAAAATTTGGTGTCTTGCAACACTATGTTATTAGTTGCTCAAAATTCTAGGGATTCACTGTGCCCAGCTAATCAGGCCTCTCAGGTTTTCTCCTGTGGCATCCGTCTGGGTCACCTGGAGGTAGTGTCACTTGAAGGCTCCACTGGGGTGATCATCCAAGATTGTCACTGGGTGCTGTGTGGGTACCCAGTGAACCTAGGCACTTGAGCACCCATACGTAGCCATTAGCTTATTGTGCTTGTGTCATGGCACCTGAAAAGGACTGTCCCAAGACTAAGCTCCCCCAGAGACCCAGGCAGGACCTGGGTGGCTGCCTGTGCCCCAGCCCAGAAGTCCCGGCGTGTGACTTCGGCCACATCCTATTGGTCGAGCAAGTTTCTAAAGTCAAGCCAGGTTCTACAGGGAGAGTATTTGTGCCTTCTGAAGGCAGAACGACAAGGTCACCTTGCCCAAGGGAATGGGGAAAAGATTATTACAGCCACTTTGGGCACTTTTTTTTTTTTTTTTTTTTTTTTTTTGCTTTTTGAGACAGGGTCTCGCTTTGTAGTTCAGGCTGGCCCTGAGCTCACTATGGTGCCCAGGCAAGCCGCCGCGAACTCAGCAATCCTCCTGTCTCTGCCTCCCGAGTGCTGGGATTACAGGCGTGAGCCACCACGTCTGGCATTTACAGCCACTTTGGAAAACACGTTCTGCCACAGACACACTGTGTAAGTCCTGTAAGGCCAGACCCTCTCTGTGGAAGAAACAGTCAACCATGCCAAAGGCACTTACATTTTAAAGATCTAAACCTCATGTGTGTGAGTTCTTCTAGAGACCACAGTGCCATTACTTTATCGCCTCACCTCCTTTAGGGTTAGTCAATAAGTTAAAAGCCCAGGACGCAGAAGCAGCTTAGCTGTAGCATGATTTCATGCGGTCAGAAGATTAAGATCTTTCCAACCCCACAACTCCAACCCCATGTCCCAAAACTGCCTTTTTCTTTTTTTTTTTTTTTTGGACGGAGGATCAAACCCAGGACCTTCTCACTAAGTCACAAAGTTTCCCAGCTGACCTTGAAGTACTCTCTAGGAATTTATAATCTCAAGCACAGGGGAGCAAAGCCAAGTTCCTTTATCCAAACAGAATCCCAACGGAAAACTGGGTGATTCTGCTATCTTCACCCTGTTACAGAAGCGTAGAGATTCACACTGTCCTGCTCTTGGGAAACGTGGTCCTGACATTTTATTTCACTCCGTGAAAACCTGTCCTTCTCCTGCCATTTGTCTTTCCGCACGGAGCCTTGCTGCTGGGCCTAAACTTTCAAGGAGGAGACGAAGGCATCTAGAACCTGGATCAGGCTGACACTTGAAATCTGCTCAAGTGCGCTCTGCGGCCCTCAGGCCCCAGCTCGTGCTGAAATGAGAGGGTTTTTCTAAGTGCACACGACCAGAATATCATCGGAGTCACTAAGCCAGTGGCAGATGGCTTTTCCTCCTGGCTGGGAGACCAAAGGACTCTGAGCTAACTTAGTCCAGGTGTTGTGATTCCCCGACAGCTCAGTGACACACAGCAGGTCCCCAGCAGGACCGGGAACAAGATGTTCCTCCACCTCCCTGTCTTCTGGTCTTACAGAGCTCAAATCTGGGGCTGTCCTGCGCCTCAGTGTGGGCTGGACCCGCAAGCCATCACCCTGGAGTCTGAGAGGCCCATGTAGTTTCAGATCCTTATCAGAAATTCTACCTGCTGGGCCAGAACCTCAGGCCTAAGGAGTGTTGGCCCCAGGATGCGAAGAGTCTGTTTCCCATGCTTTGTAGACCCAGTGGCAGCCCTAAGAGCTCCTTGACCACGTCAGGTGTGACTGGGCCAACCCTGTGTCCCGTGGGCTCGCAGGCCCAACAGATGGGCCACCCTCAGACTCTGGGCAATGAAAAAACACAGTAAAAAAATCAGAGAAATTTGCCATGAGTCTGAAATTGAGTATCCCCAACACAGAATCAAGGGAAGCCAGCAGGAGAAGCCGGCACCATCGGGCTTCCTGACACCCACAGGTGACGGCCAGCTGTGTGCTTGCTGAGTCACCTGGCTCCTCCCCTTCTTGGTCCTTAGCAAATGATATGCTCCTCTTTAAAATGCCTGATGCCTGGGTCAGCCCTCTGGAGAGTCTGATCTCGATATTTTTTTAAAAACCCCCGCGAGTTCCAAATGTGCAGTACTGAGCGTGAACTTGGCTCTCTGAAGGTCACTGTTTGTCTTTGAACTTCCCTCCAGTGTCCTCCTCACTCCTTCTGCCTGCCTGAAACAGCAAGATCAGGTTTCCAAGGGGACTTTTGAAAGTCACTGTTTAAAAACTCACAGAAGCAGGACACGGCAGCATACACCTCTTATCCCAGCACTTGGGAGGCTGAGGCAGGAGGATTGCTGAAAGTTTAAGGTCTGTGTGGCTACAAAGGCAGTTCAAAGACAGTGTGAACCACAGAGGAAGACACTGTCTGGAAAAACAAAAACAAAAGGGGCCAGAGATGTAGCTCAGTGATGCTCCCACTTGCTTGGGCAAGTGCAAAGTCCTGGGTTTGACCCCTGGTTCTGCAAAAAATAAAAGAATAATAATAATAATTCATAATGATAATAATAGGCAGATCTAAGCCCCACCTGAGCAGCTGGGGAAAGAGCCCCTGGGTGTCGCCACTGCTACAGCTTAACCCAGGGTTCCAATGCGCTGGCCGCTGTGTTGCCCGAGAGAGCCAGGCGAGGCTTTGGAGGCTGCCCCACCCCCCCACCCCACCCCGTGACCCGCTTCCACCCCGGTCCAGCTCTGAGGCCTTCCAGAGGGGCGGAAGAAAAGGGGCCAAGAAGGTGATGATTGTCATCACGGACGGGGAGTCCCACGACAGCCCAGACCTGGAGAAGGTGATCCAGCAGAGCGAGAGGGACAACGTGACCAGATACGCCGTGGCCGTAAGTCCCGCTCCGGGGCTCCCAGAGTCCCCCAGCGAAACAGGGTCCGGGCCTCAGAGAGGCCTCTGTTTCAGCCTCTTCTGTACGACCAGGTTAGAGGCTTCTTTACCACTCCTCAGGCCTGGCTGTGGCAGTTGTGGGCCCGTGGTCTCCCTCCTTAGCCAGGAAGTTCCAGAAACCTCCAAAGCTAGAAAACACACCCACACCTGGCAGCTCCCAGAACCCCAGGACTTTGTCCTGCCCCTGCCAGAGAATCTCCCTGCAGACGCAGACGGTGCTCCTGCTCCAGCCCGTGGGGCCAGGGTCGGTTCCGGGCGTGTGGGCGGGGCCAGGGTCCGGGCTCGCGGGCGTGTGGGAGGAGGCCGCCTCAGGTCCTGCTTTGTGGTTCCCTCCCCCGTTCCCTGGCAGGTCCTGGGCTACTACAACCGCAGGGGCATCAATCCGGAAACTTTCCTAAATGAAATCAAATACATCGCCAGCGACCCCGATGACAAGCACTTCTTCAATGTCACTGATGAGGCAGCCCTGAAGGACATCGTCGACGCCCTGGGAGATAGGATTTTCAGCCTGGAAGGTGTGACTTGTGGGCTGCGAGGGGCTCCGGGGTTTCCCACAGACCAACTCCACAGAAGGAAATCCAAGCCCACAGAGCACAAGGCCCTTAAAGAAAATGTCAGCCACAATGTGTTGCTCCTGATGGGGGGGCGGGGGCGTGTGCTTCACCAACAGCCCCAACAGGTGGTTTCTACCCTGCAGGAGTCTGGCCCCCTCCCCTGGCAAGTGGTGGAGTTTGAACCAGGGCTGCCAGATTGGGCAAATATTCAGTGCTTGTGAGCAAGGCATGGTGAGGCACCCCTAGAGTCCCAGAACTCAGGGGCCTGAGGCAGGAAGATTGCTGCATCTTTGAGGCCACCCTGGGCTACGTAGGGAGACCTTGTCTCAAGAAAGGAAGGAAGAAGCTGGGGATTTAGCTCAAGGGGTACAGCGCCTACTTTGGAAGGAGGGAAGGAGAGAGGGAGGAAGGAGGAAAAGAAAGGAAGGGAGGAGGGAGGGAGCCAGGGTAGGAAAGAAGAGAGGAAGAAAGAAAACATGCTTGTGACAGACTTATACTAAAATATTCTGCGTTCTTTACCTGAAGTTCAGATTTCACTGGACACCCTGTATTTTCCCTGGCAGCCCTAGTCTGAGACCCCTCCGTGCCCACATGTGCCACCTCTCCCGGGACCCAAGCCCCACCGTGACGTGCTCAGTCCCGTGTATACTGTGCATGGCTGTCTCTGGTCCCTCCAGCCTGGGCTTCGGGAACTGGGGGCTCCTAAGGAGATTCCGGAGACTGTCCTGGAGCCCGCAGAATCACTGGACAGGGCCCAGAATGGCCTCAGAAGCAGTGACAGGGGAAGACTCGGTGTGAGCTTCTCCCTAAACAGTCACCTGTGGGGACCGGGGTGTCAGCTTGGTATTGAGAGCGGTCTGCAGGCCACTGGCACGTAAGAGGGACGGACAGTGTGTGTTCCATCTCTTGCCCCAAATGGTCACTAGTCCCATTATTTTCTTTGTTGTTGTCTTTTTTTTTTTGAGACAGGTCTCGCTTTGTAGTTCAGGCTGGCTCTGAGCTCACTATGTAGCCCAGGCAAGCCTGGAACTCAGCAATCCTCCTGCCTCTGCCTCTGCCTCCCGAGTGCTGGGATGACAGGCGTGAGCCACCACGCCCAGCTCCCATTATTTTCTTGATCCCCCCC
>PVIC010055197.1:0-11307 GCA_004025085.1 Thryonomys swinderianus
TCCCTCTTTTTTTTTTTTTTTTTTTTTGCTTTTTGAGACAGGGTCTCGCTTTGTAGTTCAGGCTGGCCCTGAGCTCACTATGGTGCCCAGGCAAGCCGCCGCGAACTCAGCAATCCTCCTGTCTCTGCCTCCCGAGTGCTGGGATTACAGGTGTGAGCCACCACGTCCGGCATTGTGGTATGCCGTGTTGATTGTTGGTGGGCGTGTCTCCACACCCAGCATTATATGTGGTTACCGGGGATCGAACTCAGAACCTTGCGCTTGCGAGGCAGGTGCTGGAACCACTGAGCTAACCCTATGGCCCCTATATATTCCCCATTTTTGAGACAGGATCTCTCACTATGTAGCTGAGGCTGGCCTTGAACTCACAGTGATCCTCCTACTTCAGCCTGGGACTATAGGCATGTATCACCATCCTGCCATCCTCAATTTGCCTTTACTGTCCTTTTGCTGTGTTGACCTCTCTGACTCAGGAAGGTCCTAAACTTCTGGTCACAGGCCTTTCCTCGCATATGCAAACATTTTTTTTTCTTCAAACATGGTTCTTCCTGATAGTTATATGGCTGTTCCCCTTTGGCCTTGGAAATCTCAGCAAGTGTGACCTCTTCAAGAAAGTCTTCTTTAGCCACCCAACCTAAAGTAAGCCCTTCTAAGCACACTCCATCATATCATTTGATTTTTATGTTCTGCATGGAATGTATTAATATCTAAAGCTAGCCTCTGCTCAGCTGCTTGGTTTACTCTTTTCCACCCCTACCAAAATAAAAGCTCTGTGAGAATAAGAACCTAATCTTCCTGTTCAGTACTATATCTTGAGCTCTCCTAGAAATGGCTGGCACTGTGTAAGCACTTATTATGAGCTGAAAGAATCAATTAATGAATTTGGTTGAAAGGGTCATACCACATAAATAGAACATTCTATTAAAATACCTTTTATGTTGGAAATGTCAATATTGAGCTGTCCAAGTTTCTCACACGTTTTCTCTATGCACTCATAGACAGACTGCAAAATCTCCTTGGGATCTTGTTCCACCCATCTTTAACAAAAGAATGTATTTGGTTAGTCTACAAGATATCAATACAAGTATAATTTAGTTCTATAAAATATTACTTCTGAGCATATGGCTAGTACATAAAGAAAATTTGATAAGCAAAGTATATCTATATCCCCCATTGTAAAAATGGTTTAAATAAAACCTTGTATTTTTTATATAATAATCAGTTATTTTTTAGGAAAATCACTAACAACAGGCCATAAATGTCAAATATTCTATCTACTTTAAATTATTTCTTTTAGGGCCTGGGATTTAGCTCAATGGCTCTGTGCCTACCTTGCAAGTGCAAGGTCCTGAGTTCATTTCTGGGTACTGAGACAAATCTAGGGTCCCGAGTTGGGGCAAAGGAAATTTTGACAAGTCAAAGAGGTATATTAATTTCTCTTGCCATTTTTCCCCCAAAATGTTTTGTTGGAATTTAGGGACAAAGTTTAATTTCTGAATAACTATTTCCTGTGGACAAATGACTGATCCATGTTTTCAGATCCAGTTCCTAAATGATTGTGGTAAGTACTCTTACCTCAGAAGAGGGAAATCTAGTAAGTGAGAGGCAGAGCCGGGGATTTGGCTCAGTGTCAACGTGTCTAACTTGCAAGCATAAGGGCCCAAGTTTGATCCTGGGTACTGTACCCCCTCAAACAAAAGAGAGGCAACAGAGGGCTGGGAGAAACAATTCAAGGAAGTCCCAAAGAAGAAATAACACAAACTAAAAGAATTCTACTCCAGGGTCTGGAAGTACCAGTGGAATTCCAAATGCCTTTCTTCTCTGCTTTCTTCAGGACTGGTTAAATGCTTCCCTTTCTTAAGCTTTGAGTTGTATCTATACATTTTCTCAAAAATCTAATCTCAACCTGGCCTAGTGGCACATACCAGTAATCTATACTACTCTTAAGGCTGAAGCAGGAGGACTGCATGTTCAAGGTCAACCTGGGGAACTTATCAAGACCCTGAATCAAAATTTTGTGATGTGATGTGATGTGATGTGATGTGATGTGATGTGATGCAATGTTATGTTATGTTATATTAGTTGAGATAGGATTTCACCTTGTAGTTCATGCTGGCCCTGAACTCACTATGTAGCCCAGGCTATTCTGAAACTTGGCAATCCTCCTGCTTCTGCCTCCCAAGTGAGTGCTGGGATTACAGGCGGGAGCAACCACGTCTGGCATTGTGATATGTAGTACTGGGGATTGAACTCAGGACCTTGCGCTTGCCAGGAAGATACCAGAAACACTGAGCTAAATCCCCAGCACCATAAATCAAAGTTTTGAAAAGGAGTAGGGATGTAGCTCAGTAGTACAGGACTTTTCTAACATATATCTGGCCCTGGGTTCAATAAACAGTATTCCTGCAAAAAGAAAACCTTCAATGTATTTCTATTTTTCTTCCCTCTAAAACCTAGGTATCCACCTTCCAAATAGCTGGGGTTGGGCCTGTGCACAGTCATTCTAATGTTGCTAATAGAACCATAATTTTTAATGAAATAAAATAACTTTCAAATACAGGAAATCTTTTTTTTTGTCATTGATATGAAAGCCTGTACACCCTCAGTAAGCACTCTACGACTGACCTACATACCTAACCCTTTTTATTTTACTTTGAGACATGGCTTCACTGTGTTGCCCAGGCTAGCCTTAAACTTGTGACCCTCTTGCTTCAGCCCCCTGAATAGCTTCAATTACTGGCATGGGCCACCAGCCCCAGCTAAGGAGAGCACATTTTTTTTCATGAAAAGGGAATGACATAACTTAGTAAGACATCTATTATTTTGGTTTTTCAATTGACATAAATTTTCTAGTGAAATGCATGGATCTAAAGTCTACAATTTGCTAAGTTTTGATGAATATAGATATCCATCTAATAAACACTCCTACCAAGACAAGAATATTTTTTACCCCAGAATGTTCTTTTGGGTTCCTTTTAAGTCATATAACACACTTTTTATTTCTATCATTCTAGATTAGTTTAGCGTATTCTTGAATGTTAGATAAATGGGGGTATACAACATGCATCTGTTTGTACTTTTTTCATTGTCTATAATGTCAATGAGATTCATCCATGTGGCTCAGCTTACTTTTTAAAAAATGCTAAATAATATTCCATTCTTATCCATCTCATTGATGACAGATATTTGGGTCTAGTATGACTAAAGGGGTTATAGATATTCATATGTAAATCTTTCTATGGAAGCATGCTTTCATTTCTTTTAAATGAATTCGTAAGAGTGGAATGCTGAAGATGTATAGTAACTTCACAAGAAACTGTCATACAACTTAAATTTTAAATACTATACTCAACATTATATTTAATTACAATTTCCACATATGAACACTATTCACAGAAAGGATGATTTGATATCAGTGATTAGATTTGTGAATACTTTTTAAGGTTTTTAGTTTTAGTTTTTTTGAGACAGGGGGGTCTCACTATGTAGTTCAGACTAGCCTTGAACTATGTAACCCAGCTGGCCTCAATCTCACAGCGATTCTCCTGCCCCAGCCTCCTGAGTGCTGTGAATGCTGTTTTTTTTTTTTTAAATACATGTCCTTAGTTTTTTAAAAAGCTAATACTCTACAGTACTCAAATTAGTGAAGCAGTAGCTACAATAAAGGGGACACAGAACTAAATGTAGCATTTCCAATATGAAAACTTGTTTGCCCTATAACTTTATCATCCCTTCCTCTTCTGTCACTGAATCCCTAAACTATCAATTACCCACACATTTTTGCTGAACTACTAGGTTATTGCTTCTTTTCTTCATTAACATCTACCTCTAAAGTCTTCTCAGGAAGGAGTTTGGGTAAATTTACAAATTCATGATGTAGAAGAGATAAAACAAAGCTTTATATGTCTATGTATTAAATGATGTGTCTTTATGTATTCAATTAGAAAACATACCCTTCTCTTGGGAACTCTTGTTTTATTTCCACTTGATGATGACTAAGTAGTTCAGCTGTTTTTGAATTGAAAACCTGAAAAACATGTTGCAATATTAGTGTAAAAAACGCAGGTAGCTATCAAAGATGTAAGCCTGAGGAGGATCACAAGTTTGAGGCCGGCCTGTGCTATGCAGTGAGTTCAAGACCAGCCTGGACAAGAAAAGAGGAATAAGTGGTAGAGAGAGGGAGCCTAAGCGCTGGTAACACAGAAAATGGAAATGAGCAAAATATACACACTTACACTCCCCCAAGTGAAACTGGGGAAGAGGGCAGGGCAAGGGGGATGATGGATGGGGTGAAAATGATCAAATCAAGATATATGCATGTATCCATCTGTCAATATGAAACCCATTAATCTGTATAATCAATTAAAATGAGTAAGAAAATAAATTAATATTAAAAATTTCTCTTTAAACAAGAAGCCTATAAAAAAAAGATAAAAGGAAATTCCACAGTAAACCAAAATAACTCTTCTGTTGTAGGAAAGTTAATATATCAAGCAATTATTAGTATAGATTTCCTGTAGAGAATAGGAAAAGCAAGAATAATAAAAGTGAGCTAGGCCAGGGATTTAGCTCAGTGGTTCCAGCACATGCCTCGCAAGTGCAAGGTCCTGAGTTTGATCCCCAGTACCATATAAAACAATGCTGGGCATGGTGGCTAATGCCTATAATTCCAGTAATCAGTACCACATACCACAACACTGGGCATGGTGGCTCACACGTGTAATCCCAGCACTCAGGAGGCAGAGGCAGAGGCAGGAGGATTTCTGAGTTTGAGGCTAGCCTGGGCTACACAGTGAGCTCAGGGCCAGCGTGAACTACAAAGTGAGGCCCTGTTCCCCCAAAAAAGTGAGCTAATATAATGATGATGGTGATGACATAGTGATCCACTCCCTATTTGTCCTGTGTGCTCAGGCAGGGACCCATCCTATGAATTCCTAAGGGAAGAAGAGCCCTGGCAATGAACAGAAGACTATACTGGCCCCATCCAGCCCAGCCACTCTGTGACATCCTTGTCACAAACTGCTGACCCTCAGTTTAAAACATTAGAATCAAGAGATGAAAGCTAACTAAGAAGAGTTATATAATCTTCCACAATCTTAATGTTATCAAAGCAACATTTTTTTTTGAGACAGGGTGTTGCTTTGTAGTTCAGGCTGGCCCTGAGCTCACTATGGAGCCCAGGCAAGCCCCGAACTCAACAATCCTCCTGTCTCTGCCTCCTGAGTGCTGGGTTTACAGGTGTGAGCCACCACACCCAGCTAAAGCAACATTTTAAAACACTTAGCAACATTTTTCATATATATTGCTTCTCACTGAGCAGTGCCCATATTTGAATAACAAAGTATGTACTCTTTTAGAGTAAGAGTATGTATTTTGATTAAAATTAACTCTCCAAATGATTATAACTGTAGCAGTAAAGTCACTTCCAATTAGTTAAAAAAGTGTTTCCATGCCTGGGTTTCCTGTGGGAGAAAATTACCTGTTTAACATAGAAAAGAGAAAACACACTGTGGTATGCTGCCTCCCTCCCCATCATACACATCTCCTTTCCTGGAGAAACCACTAAACATAATGAAAGCAAGAGGGCAAATTCTTCAGTTATTCAAGGAGATAAAGTACCTTACAAATCAAAGGTTAACTCAACACATCATAATTTAAAGGCACACAGCAGAATACCATGTAATATCCTTGTGACTTACAATTTAGCATTCAGGTAACCAGGAGGTCAGCTACATCTGTCCTATTTTATTCACTGAAATAGCTCAGGGATATCTGATGCTCAATACATATTTGTTGAAGTGCTGAAAAATGGTCTAGTACAAATGCCTATTAGAAGAAAGTTAAATCAAATAAAAATGGTTACGTGGCAGAAAAATTCTAATAGGAACCATATTATTCATGTTACTGCTACTCCCTGATCAAGTCTCAATTCTCCAAGGGACTCTGGATGAAGAAATGAAGTATACCTTTCTGCAGGCTAGATTCATAGACCACAACAATAGATCTATGAAGCTATAAATATATAAATACAATGGGATCGCACTTCCTGTTTTTAATCAGGCTAACTCAGGACCCTCACACATAGGATTTATAAGTCTTTGGAATAAGCACAGAAAAGAGAAGGATTTGGCACATTCCGTTTGCTGCATTAGAGCTTGAAGCCATCCATGAATAGCATTTGGAGGAAATCAGAATGGAATTTAGACCTACTTCAATAGTATTCCTGAGCTTAAGAGAAGAGGCTACCAACTCTAGACAATATATTAAGGATGTGGCCCTATGAAACTACCTCAATTTTGTGGGACACTCTCTCGGTTCAGTATTTTGGGAATCAGCATCCTTTTAGTATAGTACTGTTCAATAGAAATATAATGCAAACCACAAATGCAAACCAAATATGAAAATTAGGACCAGAAAAACTTATTTTGATTATGTTTGCTTTCAGCCAATATTGTATATTTATAAATTATCATTTCAAAATGTGATGAATGTTTAAAAAAATTAATGAAGTCTTTTACGTGTTTTAAATACTCAGTGGCTGAAATCTTAGCTTAGGCTTACAGCCTAACCTCAATTTGGACTAGTTACAAATAAAATGACCAGTAGCTACACATAGTCAGTAGAGACCACGCTGACCAGTGAAATTCTAGAGTACTTTTCCCTTATATAACTAAGTGTGCCTGAGGAATCATAATAAATTCTCCTAAATGTCCATTCAGCTCCAGATAGACAAAGGTACAATGAAAACTAATGATGTTTCCTGAAGACTCCATGGTGGTGGATAACTGACTCCACAAGAATGTAGCAAGGCTGTTAGTTGGTTTTTCTTTAAATAGATTTCAAAAACCACTGGCAGTTACAGATGGCATTGGCTGTATAAGCTGTTTTATAGAATGTCTAGTGTGGTCATTTATTTAAAAAATCATTTGATGAGCTGGGTATCATGGCACATGTCTCTTAATCCCAGCACTTGGGGGGAGGTTGAGGCAGAAAGACTGTAAAATTGAAACTGATCTGGACAATTTAGCAAGACCTTGTCTCAAAAAACAAAATAAAACAAAACCAAAAAAATCCCCCCCAAAAAAAGAATTTAAAAAGAGCTAAGGATATTGGCTTAGTGCTAAAGACCCTGGGTTCAACCCTTAGTATCATGCAAAATACAAACAAAAGTAATGTATATGGAAGGTGAGGTGAGATGGCTGCAAGTTCAAGTCCAGCACAGGCTTATAAAGATGACTTATAAGTTAATGACTTATAAAGATTCTGTCTCATGGCAAGGGAATAACACCACAGAATTATAGATCTCATCTTTCTTCTTTGTTTTCAAGTTTGAAATTCTCCAAACTTAAAAGCACACCACAGAAAATACAAGACTATCCTGAAAGGGCTAGGGATGTAGATCAGTGACAAAGGGCTTGCTTGGCATGCATAAAGCCCTGGGTCAATCCCCAGCACCACACACACACACACACACACACACACACACACACACGCTAAAACAAAAACAAAAACAAACCAAAACAAAAGACTATCTTCAAGAAAAGAAACTGATGGGGAAAAAATGAGAATTAAGCCATGTCATATACCAGTACAAATTCTCAATGTTAAGTGTGATCGCAATATGTATGTGTACATAAAATGTACCTATTTCACAATAAAAAAATTTAAAAAAAAGAGAAGAAACTGATGTACTGGCCATGGCAGTGCACACTTGAAATCTCAGCTATTAGGGAAGCTGACGCTGTGCAGATAATGAGACAGTATCTCAGAAAGTTAGAATCACCAGTTTAGATTCATCTGTAAGGAGGGGAAAGAGAAGCAGCAACAGCAGCAAGAAAAGTTGATGCAGGGATAGAATTTAACACAGTTTTCACCACTACTGTGCCTGCTACTACATTATTATCTCACCACCACTAATGTTACCTGTAAGTATTAGAATTAGAAGTCACCGATTATTTTCACCTCTATTACTAAATTATGACTCTAATTTTGACTTGAAGGGAGAGTTAAAAACTAAAGAAACAAGGAAAACTGCTTTTTTATAAAAAAATGTTTTTAAATACCCTGTTGAAATGATGCATTCACTTTCTGTATCCTAAGGGGCACTACAGAGAAATGAAAACTTCTCCTTACTAAGTAAGCAGCCCGTCATTTGCTGCCCTCATCCTGTGACTAATTGAGCTGAACACGCACATTCATTTCCCTCCCCACATGCTATCTCTGCTAGCCTACTCTTATGGCACACTGAACTGTACTGTGATAAGACATTTCTTAGCAAAAGTAAACCCACCCTTGAGAACACTACAATAGTACACAGATGTGAATGACCAAAAATAAAAATACTAGCTACTAGCAACAAATATATTACAGTTTTTTTCTGGCAGGACTGGGTCAAGAATCCAGGGCTTTACACATCCTTGGCAAATGCTCTACCACTAAGCTACACCTCTGACCCTACATTGCAAATTCGACCAGAAAATGTCTAATGGCATCTTGCAACAAACCATCGAAATAAAGAAAATATATCAAGAGGCTTCATATTTTTTTAAAACTGAAATTGTATAAAGGGCACACGTATGTATCTGTTACAATTAATGTTGATAACACTAACATTTTCTAGGACCCTGCAACTTCTATTGTCCTGTTCCTACAATCCAAGGGTACATCTGAGACTTGCAAACCTCCTGCTGCTCAAGTCAACTCAGGTGAGAAGCAACTATCACAGACCTTGGGGGTTAGAAGCAAGACACTGTTGTATCCCTTGAGCTCAAAACTGGAAGTTTGTAAAGGATGAGGAAAAGCACGAACGGAAGCCCTCTGATGGGAATGTGTTCTTGCCATCTTGGTAATGTAATAGGCAAGAAAATAAGTGAATTTAGTAGGGAAAAATAAGCAAAGACTCACAACTTTGGTTATCACAAGAGTGGCTTCATTCCAGGTGTGTCTCTAATGACCTGTTGAAATGATGCATCCATTTTCTGTCGCGTATGGGGCACCATGGAGGGATGAAAAGCTCTTCTTACTAAGTAAGTGTCCTGTAGGTTTGCCCTGCTCATGCTGTGACTAATTCAAATTAGTTCTACCAAATTTACTGTGCCTTAGTCCCTGGCCCATATTGGGTACTTAATATATATGTGTCAAATAAATAAATAAATGGAGGGAAGGACCTTCTATTCATAGTCCTCCAGGCAGAAGGGACCTTCTGGCAGCACTGAGAAGGACTGACTTCAGAACTGAAGGAAGGAAGGAAGGAAGGAAGGAAGGAAGGAAGGAAGGAAGGAAGGAAGGAAGGAAGGAAGGAAGGAAGGAAGGAAGGAAGGAAGGTGGGAAGGAAGGAAGGAAGGGGAAATCTAGCCATAAAACTTTATGAGATCTCTAAGTATGATGAGACAACTGGGGCCATGGTAGTATTTCCTGCCAAAACAGGCACAAGAACTACAATTCTAGTCATTCTTCATATACACTGGCTGTTGGAGCAAATTATTACACAATCATTATTCACAGTGACACATCTGAGCCCTGCCCAGGACCCACTAATCTGAGTCACAAGGTGATCATAACCTATAGTACTTACTCAAAGCAGTATTTTTGCAGTCTTGTGAAATCAATTTGCAACTATGTTTTGCTGGGTCAAGAGGCATTCACTTGTGACCCTAATCCTAGGATGAGAACTGACACTTGATCGACAGATGGGGAAGTAGCCTTCCCCATTCTCTCACCTTCTATTCATGGTCCTCCAGGCAGAAGGGACCTTCTGGCAGCACTGAGAAAGACTGACTTCAGAATGTAAGAAACCTGGACCTGAATCCTGGTTCTACCAGTTATTTTGTTACCTTGGGCACAATCCTTGTCACAATCCTTACCTGTGTGCAGGAGCTTCCTAATAGCATCTGCATCACATTAAAAGACTTAATGCTGGAAAAGTCCTTTACACAGTACCTGACACATTTCAGGTTACAACATATTCCAAGCCTTTTTTTAAACATTCACCTGATGGGAAAAACTCAAAGTTACCAAGTTAAAGACGGAAGTTGACTGTTTAAACTGGAACTTTTGTCTCATAAAGAAATAGCCCCTCCTTAAAACCTGTTACACTAATTCTCTTTCCAAGAAGTTCCCACTCTGAAATCTGAGTAACCATGTGCCAACTTCAGTTCACTTTTGTATCAGACAAACTGGAAATTTTCCTCTAATATAAAACATATATACAGGGCCCCAAGTTTAATTCTTTTATAGCTTGACAAAGAAATGAACATGCTCTAAAATTGCAGATTCACCATTAAGACAAAAGAACTTTCCAGGCCTGGCAGTACACATCTATTATCCCAGCAGGAAGGACTGCAAGTTGGGAAGATGAGGTAGGATGATTGCAAGTTCAAGCCCAGCACAGGCAAGTTAATGACTTATAAAGATTCTATCTCCAATAAAAAATAAAAATAAAAAGAGGCTGGAGATGTAGCTTAGTGCAAAGGCCCTGGGATTCAACTTCCAGTACTGAAAAAAATATATTAATTTTTAAAAAGTGCTATAGGAAATGCCAGACGTGGTGGCTCACGCCTGTAATCCTAGCACTCAGGAGGCAGAGACAGGAGGATTGCTGAGTTCGCGGCAGCTTGCCTGGGCACCATAGTGAGCTCAGGGCCAGCCTGAACTACAAAGCGAGACCCTTTCTCCAAAAAGAAAAAAAAGAATTAAAAAAGTGCTATAGGAAGTGGGTCTGACTAAGGGTTTGAGGAAAACTACTAGGAGCTGGCATTTGGGCCATTAGAGGTAGAATAGAACTTTAAAAAGCAGATAAGTAAGGGATAGGGCAGGTGAAATTTCTCTCAGATAAAAGAGCACAAATACAGCCTTCTCTTTTTATGGAAGAAAGCTAATATTGCTAACAGAAAAAGGGAGAAAAACTGTTTGGATGTTATTGGCCTTATGAAAGTTATACTTGCAAATTGAATGACTAATGGTCAGGGAATTAACTTTATAAACTTCCTTATTACAGTTTTCCTCCATTGTATTCTTTCTTAAGAAGTAAGCAATTATTTTTGAGTCATTATTACAATGTGGAACAATATTGCTGGAATAATTCCTGGACATCACCTTGTGAATGAAACACTTATTCAGCAAATCTATTATCTGCATTTTGCATGGAGTGGTTTCCCAACCTCTTTTCTTATCAACAGAGGAAAAACTACCTTGCTAAACTACTCCCAAGTTCTTCTCTACTTCACTCTTTTATCTGTCTCTGAAACATTATTACATAACTGTTTCTCAGAGCAGCTTTTATTGATCAATTCTTTTTTTTTTTTTTTG
>PVIC010055198.1:0-11221 GCA_004025085.1 Thryonomys swinderianus
TTCACCCCCCTTTTCATTGTCCTTCAGTAGATAGACTCATAATCAATATCTTAGTACCTTGGTAAATCTTGTGATGAGCTTAGAAAGGAGATGTGATGGTAGATATCAAAGCTCAGATGTTTATATCTGGTGTTTTCTTTCTTCTTATCACTCAATTTTCAACTTGTGTCCTTAGACCTCTAAGTAGCTAAAGATAGCAAATGTTTTTTTTTGGCTGTGAGGAATTACAGTTTATTTAGATTTTGATGGTAAAGTAGATTTTGAGTTGCTTCCAAACCTGAAGCAACCAGGTAAGTCTACTCGTCATATCCTTAAAAGGTTTCCAAATTTCTTAGGAAATCACATTGGATCTGTTAAGCTGAGCAGTCCTTGAAGGCTCTACTGACTACTCAGGCCAGCCAAAGACTTGCCCTCTCTAAATTCCCACAGAAACAGCATTATCTCCACCACATCATCACCCCCACTAGTGGCAACTGCACCACCACCAGCATTTTCTAAACTGCGCTGGACACTGCTAAGCCCTTAGTATAGCAGCCTATTCATCTTAGTTTCATTTTGCTGAGACAAAATATCAGGCACCCAAAATTAAGGGAGGAAAACTCAAAATTTGTAGAGGTTCCAATCCATAATCAGTTGGTTCCAAGGCAGGGTGAAATGGCAGAGAGGTGTCACAGAGAGACAGTTCTTGGCAGGCAGAAAGTAGCAAAGCAACAAGGGGAGGCCAAAGTTCTTTCTTTCCCTTATATCTTATCCAGGCTACTTAGAGTAGGGAGCACTCACACCCTTGATCCCAGCATTGCACCATGAATCCATTCCAGCATCACACTCTTTAGATCCAGCCACCTCTGAAAAGGCCCTGCCTATGACTGCAAGAGTCTTTGGGGGGACATCTGGGCACAAGCCATAACATTCTGCCCATCCTTGCTCCCCAGATTCATGTACATTTCTTTTATTTGAAAAGCATTTAATCCATCTCTATGAGTTGCCAAAGTCCTAACAGTTTCAGCATTGCTGAATAATCCAAGTCCAAAGTCACTCTTAGATTTAAGGCAAACTCTTAGCTGCAAGCCCCTATAAAAATGAAAAGATAGTTAAACACTTTCAACATTCAATGGCACAAGATAGACGTTTCCATTCCTAAAGTTACAAGTAGGGGAATAGCAAGGAATGGGAACAAAGCAGAACCAAAAGCTAGTGCAGGAAATGTTAAGTCCTGTAGGTCCATGACCATCATCCCAAGAAATGTAAAACAATATGTAAACTTCAAAGGGCTTGGGTGGCCCCGCCCCCACAGCACTTCCAGAGACTGTAGCCCGTTTCTGTCCTGGACTAGCTCTGTTCTTTTGAAGTTTTCCTCAGATGATCCAAATTCCTAGATTCTGCAAACTTCTGAGGTCTCCCCTTTTGAGGTCTCCTTTGTCTTCACACTCACAGCTTTGCACACTGCCCTCTCAGGGACACACTACCTGACCTCTCAGGAAACTTTTCTGATACCACAACTCTTATATTATGGATCTACCTAAAACCAGCACTATATGGATGATGTCAAAATCTGCCACCAGCTAGTGCAGTAGCCAGGCTTACTTCTTTTTCTCTCTGTAGAATTCAAATGCCTATGAACCAAATCTTGAGCAACAACTTCTAGGCTGGTGCCATCCTGGAACATAGTACATTGAGGTTCTGTCAGAGTGAAGTCTTTCTTTTTCACAACTCTTAGGCTGCAAAGGTTGGAGTCCTGCTGTTCTGGTTCTTGTGTTGTCCTCAAGTCATATTGTCTGTTGTCTTCTTGTGAAATACTTGACTTTTTCTTGCTAGTCTTTTCAGTGACCAGTTTCTCCTCTGTTTCATATTTGCAGGCTGCAACTTTATTGGAGGTTCCTTCCTGGCCAAACTCAAAAGTTTAAAAATCATTCTTCTGGCCTTTTTGATCTTAATTTTCAACATAAATCTGGTTAAAAGCCCCCAACAGTAGCCATGCCACCACCTCAACATGAGACTGCCTTAAAGTTTTTCTGCCTTCGGCCAGAGATTTAACTCTGTGTTTCCTGCCCAGCAAGCGCAAGATCCCTGGTTCGATCCCAGTAACCATATACAATGATATGACATTGGGTGTGGTGACTCACACCCACCAGCAATCAGTACCACACCCCACAATGTTGGGCATGGTAGCTCATGCCTGTAATCCTAGCATTTGGGAGGCAGAGGCAGTAGGATTGCTGAGTTTGAGGTTTGCCTGGGTACATAGTGAGCTCAGGGCCAGCCTGAACTACAAAGCGAGACCCTGTGTCAAAAAAAAAAAAGTTTTTCTGCCAGATTAATTAATCTGTCACCCTTAATCTCAGGCAAAGTCTTTAGATGTAAGCAAAATGCAGAGAAACTTTCTGCCAAGCCATCACACACAGTCTGGAGTCCAGCAGCCAGTGCCATCCTTCTTCTTGGGATGAACCTCCTGAGCCTGGTATTTACTGGCAGCATTTATATCACCTTCCTGATCTTCTGAGCTCTGACCAGAATCTCCCATCAAGTGTAGCCTCAGATGTGCCAGTTCTACTTCTTCTAAACCATCTTCAAACTTTCCTAACTCTTCCCTTTCCCACAAGGCAGCTGCATGGTCAGGTGTAATGACCTCACTTCAGGTACCAAATTCTCTTAGTTACACTTCTTGGTGAGACAAAATACCCAATTCCCAAAGTTAAAGGAGGAACGGTTTATTTGGCTCACAGTTTGTAGAGGTTTCAGTCCATAATCAGTTGCCTCCGGGTGACATGGCAGACAGACACTGTAGAGGAGAAATTGTCCATGGCAGGCAAAGGCAGCAAAGCAATAAGAGACAACCACAACTCTTTCTGTCCCTTGTGTCTCATCCAGGCTACTCAAGGTGGGGAGCACTCACATTCTTAATCCTTGTGCCCTTGATCCTAGCACTGCACCGTGAATCGATTCCAGCATCACACAGTCTAGATGGAGCCATCTCTGGAAAAGCCCCACGTATAAACAGCATTAGCCCACGTATAACAGCTTTGCGGGGGTGGGATCAAGAGTCATAACACTCTGTAAATTTTCCCCACAGTTCCAAGAGAAAAGAACTACTAGCACCATGATTTCACAAATGGAGAGATTAGGTGGACACTCAAAATCATAGAGACATTGCTTGGTCACATGGCTAAGGGTACCTCCTCTCAATCTTTAAACTATATTGTCTTTAAAAAAATATTATATCTTGTATTGTCAGTGACATAATTTAGCATGTTTTAAAAAATTTTTTTAGTTTTTTTAAATTGAATTCTTTATTGGTACGATTTATATACAGCTCACAGTCACACACAACATTGGGGAATTTGTACCAGTATATGACACAAGTTAATTCTCATTTTTACCCCTATTCCTACCCACCCACAACCCCCCACCCCAATTTAGCATGTTTTTAAAAATTTTCTCCTGGACCTAATGTAAACTAGCTGGAGTGCTGCCTGACACATACAAAGGCTTGTGCTTGTTAAATGTTGGCTATGGCTATATGTTGTAGGGTTTGTTATGAGAAAGTTTTATTGATGTGGCCTTGAACAGTCTCATTGCCACATTGGGTACAGTTAGAGGTCAAAAGCAAGAGAGTCAAGCTCTTCTGCTACACATTTATTGCACAAAAATATGGGACATAACATTTCAGACAGAGTGGGAAGTGGTTGCTTATCTGAAATTCACATCTGAGGGAACATCTTGTATTTTATCTCACAGCCCTAGCTAAGGGACTTCCTATCAAGTGGGACAAGCTCAGCACCATGGAACGGGAGTAGCATTCCACCGCTAGGACACGTGGTGTTTGGTTGGTTGCATTGCGGCAACTGAATACAGAAGGTACAGGGTGCTGGGCAGCCAGAGAAGGCATCCCAAAGGAGGTGGGGCTCCTCAACTTTGCAGAATGGGGAATTCAAAGGCTTTTAGGCTACAGGAACAATGAATGGAAACAGCAGAAGACCACATGACTTCTAAAAGGTGCTGAGCATGGAAATAATTTCACAGAACAGTACTGGGAGAAAAGAATGATATCCTTTTAATTTGGTTTTGAAACAGAAGCTGCCCATGACGCTGACCTAGATAGAGCCAAGCAGCATAGCTCCTGCAAGGAGAGATGCTTCTGTACTCTTGGGCTCCTCTACCTCAGAAGCCTTACAGACCCCAGAGGGAAGCAGCTGTGCTGCGCTGCGGCCTGGGAAAAGTTCGAGCTTCGTGGTGGTGGCTGCTGTACACCTGTTGTCTCGGATAGTGGTTCTCTCACAGGCAGAGGGGTGGCCTGCTTTGCTCCTGTGGAGATCTGGCGTCAGCACATGGGCAAGACACACTGTGCAGGGCCAGGTACCTACTCAGGGCCTTTTGGGTCAGGCACTGTAAACATCTGACATGATTTAGTTCTCATAGCAGTCTGAATTTATATTGTAGTTCTCGGTTCATAGAAGAAGAAAGAAGTTCACAGAGTTCAGGTCATTTGTGGCAACTCAACCAACTAGTGGAAACAGAGCCAGGATTCAGACTGAGACTGGTCAGAGTTCAAGTCCTATTTCCTTCTTCCATGACTCTGACGTGCATCAGGTCTAAGTCGCAGGACAATGACTGGTCGCATCTGGCTCGTTTTGATCACTGGGTACTGCTGGGAACTCGGCTCTTCCGGCCAGCGGTGGGGCATGGGGTCCCAGCCTTGTACTCTTAGGAGGGCGAGTCACTCTGCCCTCTTGTTCGGATCCCGTAGGCATCTCTCCTGGGAAGCAAGGTGAGCCCCTAAGAGGCTTGCTTCATTCAGCCCCTCTTTATGCAGTGTCCCCACGAAAGAATGGTGAAGATTGAAGATGTATCTAATTAAAAGAACTGTCAGGTGCAGGTAACAAACCTAGAAACCTTACGAGTCAGCGCGAGTTGGTCATCATCAGCTTTCGCAGAGGGCCGGAAGGAGACCGCTTGTGGCAGAGAAGAGAGAAAGACTTTAAACTAGGACAAATAATGAAGTAGAAGACTATAAAAACAGTCTAGCTAATTTATTGGAACATGTTTTTCCAGCAGTCTTGAGTTAGAGCTGCGATTGCCTCCTGCAGAGATCTGTGACCTCATCCTTCCCCGCCAGCCCCCTCCCCCTGCCTACAGGGGTTTCCCCTCAGGTCCTGACATATGGCTTGCAGCAGGAAGTGCGAAATCCCAGGCATGAGCCAGGCTCAGGTTTCCGGCTCTGGAGAGACTCAGGTGAGCTGCAAGAATGGCTTTGGTTTCATATGAAAACATTGTTGAAAAGAGACTGTTTAGTGACCTCTTGGTTTGGAATGAGGTAATTAGTTCTCCAGAAACTCCCAACGGTTTCCTGGGCAACAAAATCAATGTGTTGTTGATAGAAAAAGCAGGAAAAATAAATTGGCTAAAATTACAGATTTTTCTTTAAGTGGGGAGTTTTTTTTCTTAAAAACCAAATATGAAACAGTTTCAAACACTGCACACACACGTGTGCACACATACACATACGCATGTACATATATGTACGCACACATGCACACACGTTTGCACATGCTCTGAACCTGACTTTCCCTCTTTCACCTTTTAAACTGCCTTCACTCTTTTTAAACATTTTAAGTTTAGTGCTATGTAAATATTTTTGCGGTTGAGATGATAAAAGAAAGGGGGGTCATATTCCACGCCTGACTGTACACAGAACAAAAGCATTTGGGGTGTTTTCAGGTAGAATAACCTTAAACCAAGTGGAGTGACGGTAGGGTTACCCTGTCAGGATCCTGAGGGATTTGAGGGAGGGAACCAGAGTGAGGATTTTGTTTAGCAAAGCAAAAATTAAAGACGGCGAAGTTGCTTTAAGTTGCCTTGGCCTTGGCTTTTTTCCATTTCTGAACAAATCAAGTGAAGTGGCTCTGATGTGGGTGCTGAGCCCAGAGAGGGACCAGTTACATCCTTAGCACTTCTAGTTTTTTCCACTTTGAGACAGTCTTGATAAGTTGTCCCAACTGGTCTTAACCCTGATGATCCTCTTGCCTCAGTCTCCTGAGTATCTGGGAGATACCACAGGGATGGACCCACTCATATCCACCTCAAGTTTTGCTTATTAGTTACCAGTTTCAAAAGAAGGTAAGTGGTGAATTCTCAGATATACTACGTGGTGACTTTCTGAAGCCTGAGTTGAAAGCAAAACCTATTTTTCCTCCCTTTTCACTGTGCTGGCAGGGAAACTATCTGGATTTCTGCTTTTCTCACCTTGAACATCTCATCAAATTTAAGATGCTACTGACTGTAGATGCAGCATTATTTTAAGCATCACTAAGAACAAATAAAAAGGCTTCTGATTAGATTACGACACAGTGACAATGTCATGTATCATAGGACACATCTTAATTTCACTGACATTAAGATGTGACAATAATGCATTTTAGAATTGATACACCATGGTACTTATTTAGGAAACTGACTCTTTCTCCAACTTAACCTCTCTCCATTTTATCCTCCCCTTCATAAAATCAGAATTGTAATGGTAACTTCCTTGGGGTTGATGTACAGATTTAGTGAACCGATTCAGAAGACTACTCAGAGCGTTCTTTGGCAAATAATAGGGGCTCTATTGACTAGGTTGTTATTCACAATATACCACTCAAATCCACAACTACTTGCTCACTTCAAGAGTGGTGGTTTTCTTGGCTGTTATTCTGCCAGGGGCAAAACACAATAACACACATTGCAAACCACAGTGTCGGAGAAGTAAAACCAGCCCTGCTTGGGAGGATGGTAACAGATCATCTCTGTCTGCTTTGGTCTCTAGGCGATTTCTTCAAGTATCCCCTGGTGCCCACAGAAAAGTGCCAGGCTGGGCTGGTTATCTTTTTGTTTTGCAAAGAATTTTTGCATCAGTGATGCTCTTGTAGATTAGTTTTGCCAAGTGTTGTTGCTCTGCCACCCCAGCCCTGGGAGAATCCTGACCTCAGAGAGATGTCAGTGGGTTCGATGTGAACAGCCTGTGCTGTGCAGGAGCCAGATGGGTCCACACAGCCAACGCTCTTATTCCATTCACAAAGAGTCAGAATCAAGCTGATTTTGCCATTTTAGACCTAACCAATGGAAAAGTGAACAGTCTTGTCCTGATGGGCAGTTGAATCTTCATACAATTCAGTTTTGCAAGAAGATAAACATAGGTGCAAATGAGAGTTCCCAAAGCAGTCCACTGAGTAGACAGCTCAGATATAAAACCCACAAGGGCAAGGCTCCAAATGCACATATGCTTTTCAGCCTCTTGGAAACTCTTACATTTTGTTGTTGTCTTTAGCCTTCTGCTCCACCTAACTTCCTCCTGAGGTTATTGAAGAAACAGCTATTTGGATGATTAGAATGTCATCAAGCTGGCACTAATTTTGAAGCACATAGCCATTTTCACACCCAAGCAAATCTGATCAAAAAAGAAACTGTGTGGGAGTTGGCATGCTGGGGCTTAGGATGCTTAGATACAGAACTTGAAAGAGCATTCGATTGGGATTTCGGACACCTACATCCTGTCCCCTCCTTGAGTGATCCAAGTGTAGCTTTCCACAGTTATCTGGTTCTTAGGCTATTCATCTGGAGATCTCATTATCCCTAAGTCTCTATGAGCAGAACACTCAGTAAATATCTGGTTCCATTGGGCATCTTTTAAGTGCTACATAGTAGTTATTTTAGGTGTCCCCTGTCTAGCCTGTGCTCAGCTTTTGAGCACATACTAGTCTCGACGCTGTTGGGAAGATATTCTGCAGATCAGTTAGCATCTACAGTTAGTTGACTTCAAAGAAAGCATAATACGGTTGGGCCTCATCCACCCTATTGAAGGCCCTAAGAACGATGCTTGAGATTTGCTGGTGAGGAAGGAATTCTCTTTGAAGGCTGAGACACAGAAAGTTGAAATCTTGTTGGTCTGCTCTGCAGATTGCAGACTCAAGCCTGCAACACCAGCTCTCCTTTGAATTTCCAGCTCCTGGCCTGCCTGCAATCTCTAGTGCCAATTAAAAAAAAATCTCTATTTTTTTCCTCTTTTGCCCTGATGTACCTTGTCCTTGACCTTCCTACCTGACTTTCTCAGGTTTTGGCTTATTTTTCTATACTTGTCTCACTCCTACACTCTACATATCTAGCTTATGCTTTGTCTTTCTCCCTGGTGACCATGATTTAAACTTACTCTTTGGCCATCACTGCTATTTATTTCCCTTGCTCTCATCTGGCTCTGACCGTGAGACTTCACAGACTGACCCAGAGGGGCCTGGACAGTACAGGTATGGCAGGGCTTGGCTAGGTACGAGAGTGACTATCCACCTGCTCATAGCCTCCAGGGCATTCACCATTTTGCTCCTCAGTGGCTCCTGGCATTCATCTGTGACATATTCTTCCACATACTTCTGCTCAGGAGGCACATTCTTTACATAGTGTCCCCATACTTCTATAAAGGGTTAAAAAACAGCCAGACTCATTTTTATCTCCTGGGTGTTGTACTTCTTCCTCTTGTCTAGGAGATACGTGGTTATTGGAGGATGCATTTGTTAATTCAAAGGAGTGCATATAAGCCTTTTGCTTATTTGCAAGGATGACTTTTAAAAGTGAGCATAGTGGTGTGTGCATGTGTATGCAAAGTTATTCCACAGCAAGTGTTTCCAAAGCTTTTGGAGATCCTTGGAAGGCGGCTGGTGGGTCACTGCCAAGAAGTATTAAAAATATAGGCTTTACTATTGTTGGCCCTACTCTGAAAGACTCTTATCATGTAACAAGTGTTTGCCTTTATAAAAGGTACCTACTACAAAGTCTAGAGTGTATTAGAACTTCAATGCCTTGCCCATCTTTCAAAGTCCAAAGTTGGTGGTGTGTTTAAACCATTTAAATGTTTTTCCCTCTCTTGTATTCCAGTGGAATCAGGCCGAGCTTGTGTTGTATTACATAACAGCACGGCTCACACTGTAATGAACTACTTTGAAGGAGGAGGCGGCAGAGGAGCCAAGCCACCTGGCCTTCGCCGGCCTCTGTGCTCTGCCAGTGCACCTGCAGCGGGCTCCCCGGGCTGGCCTGGGAGACATCTGCTTATCATGTACTATTGTGCATGAGGCTGACCGGGACAGCCTGGACTGAAGATATCTTTTCCTCTGATTCTTGACCAGGTTTTGTCTGAAATCCCCCACGGCTTTGGAATCACCAGGCAGATGCCTCATAGAGCCCTAATACTTCGCTCCCACCTCACCGGCTTTGAGAAATTTGATCAACTTGGACAGAGAAGAGAAGTCTTCATTGGAAACTCCCAGTCTCAAGAGCTGGCAGGGTTAAATTGGAAGAGAGGCCACGTGTGTCAGTTTTATGCTTCCGTGGGGCTTGTCAGTGGCTCATGTTGGTCCCATTGAGGTGTTAAGTCAGCTGGAGTTTCCTCCCTGTGTCTTCATTGTCAGAGAAACGTCTCCCTCTCTCCCATCGTCTGCCATTGCTGGAGTGGGAGGAGTTATCAGTTAGGTCCCTTTCTGATGGGACGGGAAACTCCACTCAAATTGGTTTAAGTGAAGAAGAAAATGTGCAGGGACAACTAACTTAAATGTCCACAGCCAGGCCGGCTTCAGAAGAGACTGGTTGACTTCATGGTGCAAAGGAGATCATCAGGACTTGGCTCTCTCCATATCTAAGTTCTGCCTTGGGGTGCACAACTCGGTTTTCTGCCTTAGCAGTGGGTCCTAGCAGTTCTAGGCTCCTCCTTTTGTGGCAAGATGGTTGCAAGAGTTCCAGCCTTTGCAGTGTAGGGCAGGGGTGTCCGCTTTCTTTTACTGTAACAAAATGAACGTGTGATGAGGAAACACTTACTTTGGCTCTGGGTCAGAGGTCTCAGTCCATGGGTGCGTATTCCTGTTGCTCTGGGTTTGTAGTGGTGTGGTACATGATGGCAGGATTGCGCAGTGCTCATAGCGTGGCACCACGAAGCAGGTGGGAGGCAGGTCCCAGGGCTTGCCCTCAGCGTCCTGACTTCCTTACCCTCAGCCATAGGCTGAGGCAGGAGGATGGTGAGTTCAGGGCTTGCCTGGGAAACTTAGTGTAACACTGTATCAAAATAAAAAACAAAAAGAGATGGAGATATGGCTCAGTGTGAAGGCTCTAGGTTCAAGCTCCAGTACCATAATGATAAGAGGCAGGAAGAGGGAGAGGGAGGACAGGAAATGGGGGAGAGAATGCAGAGTGTGTTGAGTTCTCCGCTGCTTGTAACAAGTTAGTACTAGAAAAATACAATTCTGGGGGACAGAGATTTAGGTCAGTGGTTCCAGTGCCTGTCTCGCAAGCGCAAGGCCCTGAGTTCGATCTCAGTAACCATATACAGTGCTGGGCATGGTGACTCACGCACACCAGCCATCAATACCGCATATCACAGTGCCTGGTGTGGTGGCTTATGCCTGTAATCCCAGCACTCGGGAGGCAGAGACAGGAGGATTGCTGAGTTTGAGGCTTGCCTGGGCTACATAGTGAGCTCAGGGCCAGCCTGAACTACAAAGTGAGACCCTGTCTCAAAAAAACCAAAAAAATACGATTCTGGGCAGAAATTGACCAGTTTATAGGAAGAAATGAGGGAGAATACAGAGATCAGAACAAGGCAGGGAATACACACACACACACAGTTACTTTGAGAGAAGTGCCTGAAGAATTCCAGTTAAATATAGCAGCGAGACCCTGCAGCAACCAACCCTGTAGCTTTTCCAGACAAACCTATTGTTCGCATGGCCTCAAAGTAGTTGCTATGAAGTCAGAGAAAGCTATGGAGACAAAGAAACAAATATTTAGGCCTCAGAACTGGATCTGAGCAGAGAACTCTGGGTGTGGTTCTTGGCATTTGGAGTTTGCTGGAAGCATATAAATGAGAAGCTTATTGTTTTTGAGGGAACTGTATTCCCAAAGAAATCATAAGCTTGGATGAAATAAAGTTTGACTGCTTAAACCTTCTTCCTGGGCCTTAAATTTGTGTGAGCAGGAATCCGGGCTGTCAGGTTTCAAGGGGGCGTTCTGGAAGCACCAAGTGGACAATGGAAAAGGAAGGACATCCTGGAGGAAGGAAAAGAGAAATGTAGTTCCTCTTCCTGGAGAGAATGGCTAAGAAAGAGACTTAACTCCTGCCGGCATCGGGTCTTCTTACTGCCCACCCAGAAACATGTAGGAGGGTCCCGTCATACTGTGCAGTCTAGTCTGTTTCCTCATTCTTCGTCTTTTT
>PVIC010055199.1:0-11263 GCA_004025085.1 Thryonomys swinderianus
TCCCCAGCCCTTTTTAAGATTAATTTATGTGGGAGGCTGTAGCAGAGGATTGCTGCAAGTTCAAGACCAGCCTGGGCTTCCTAGTGAATTCAGGAAGAGCCTGAATTACATAGCAAGACCCTGTCTCAAAATATAAAATAAAAAAATTTATTTATAATAATATTTTGCCAAGTTGGTCAGGCTATGCTTGAAGTTGTGGTACTTCTGCCTCAGCCTCCTGGAGTGCTGAGTTTAAACCCACCCAACTTGTTTATCTTTTGAGAGAGCAGAGGGGCCAAGTGTTAGATACACAAAGTTGTTTTTCATTTTGTATCTTTTTGTATTTAATTTCCTTTTCTGCAGTTGAAGCCAGAGCCTTCACACTGAGCCATATAACCAGCTCTTTTTATTTATTTCGAGACAGGATCTTGCTAAATTACTAAATTGCCCAGTTTTGGTTTGAATTTGGGATCCTTCTGCCTCTGACTCCCAGACTGCCAGGATTACATGTGTATACCACCATACTAGCTTTTATAAAGCACACTTGATAGAGCACTTGAGCTTAATTTTCTTTCATAAATTAATATTTTCTTGGATAGCCCCAGAGAAAAGTTAAAGGAAGAAAACTAATAAAGTCACTATAGTGTCTGACACATAGTAGGTACTCAGTAAATCCTGGCCAGTGGTCAGTGAAGAGCAGCAGCTGCCCCTGTACTGTCCTGTGCTCTGTGCACCGTCAGTGCTCCATCTCCAGTACCTGCAGGACACAAGCAAGAGTGTGTGAGGAGCTGGAGGCTGACTTGCCCAGGGCAGCGCTGTCCTTGCTTCTCCTAGAGGGACTGGGCCCCAGATCTGCTCTGCTGAAAGAGAAGGCTGGAGGGCATCAGGCCAGTGTGCTGACTAGGACTGGAGGAGTTCAGCCGGGACACAGGAAGTACAGAGCAGAAAAACAGCACTGTAGTGAGGGAACTGTTATCTTAGCTGCAAGATAGAGCTGCTGGCCGGTTTTCAGTAGGACAAAAGCGCTCCCCAGGCGGGTGGAAGCTGTGTGCATCATGGGGAATCAGCCCTGAGTAACGCCTCACCCACCCCGCTGACCTTGCAGCTGCTCTGGCCCCTTGAATGATGTGTCAGTGTTCGGATGGGGCCTGCACACATCTCCTGTCCGTGACCAGCCCTGCAGTATTTACACCTGGTGGGCTGTCATGCTATGTGAATCAAATCATTGTTTGGGCAGGAACAGCCAAAAGATGTCTGTACTTGTTCAGCACAGATGCAGTGAGAGGTTTTCTGAATATTTTCTAGTCATAGTTGGTTGATTTTGTTTTGTTTTTGAGACAGGGCCTGGCTCTGTAGTTCAACCAGCCCTTGAAGCACTATGTAGACCATGGCCTTAAACTCAGGGTAATCTCCTGACTCAGCCTCCCAAGTGAGGGAATTATAAGCGTGTGCCCCTATGCCTGCTTTATGCCTGGTTGGTTGAATCTAAGATGTGAAACCTAGAGATACAGAGGGCTTTGGGTGATACTGAGGCAGGAAGATCTCCATGAGGTCAAGGCCAGCCTAGGCTACCTAGAGAGAGCCTATCTCAAGAAACAAAGCAAAGATACAGAGAGCTCCAGGAAGTCAGACATATGTTTCTTTTCTTATGTTGATACCCCAAAGAAATATTTTAATAAGGAATTTGTGTTATTGGAAACCAAAGTTCAGTTAGATGAACATGAAGTTCCTGGAATAATCTTCTAGTCCTGTAGCTCAGCTCAAATTCTTTTTTTTTTTTTTTTTTTTTGAGACAGGGTCTTGCTTTGTAGTTCAGGCTAGCCCTGAGCTCACTATGGAACCCAGGCAAGCTGCCATGAACTCAGCAATCCTCCTGTCTCTGCCTCCCGAGTGCTGGGATTACAGGCATGAGCCACCACGCCTGGCATTGTGGTATGCGGTGTTGATTGTTGGTGGGCGTGAATCTCCATGCCCAGCATTGTATGTGGTTACCGGGGATTGAACTCAGGACCTTGCGCTTGCGAGGCAGGCTCCGGAACCACTGAGCTAACAACCCTCCAGCCCTCAGCTCAAATTCTTACGGATTTTAAAATTTAAATTTTTTACCAAAGTGAATATAAAGTTACCTGCAAAGTTATTTTCCCTCAAATTTTAATACTATAGTAACTTTTCTGAACCTATATAAAAGTTCATATTATCATAATAGTTATTGAAATATAACCAGGTGCTGCAATTGGCTTAATATTGGTAGCCAATTAAAACTTCAATGCAGGGCCAGTACTACACATCACAATGCCAGGCGTGACGGCTCACTCCTATAATCCCACCACTTGGGAGGCTGAGAGGCTGAGGAAGGAGGATTGCTGAGTTTGAGGCTTGCCTGGGCTATATAGTAAGTGCAGGGCCAGCCTGAGCTATAAAGTGAGGCCTTGTCTCAAAAATAAATAAATAAATAAATAAATAAAGACACTGGTGTTCTTTTCTTTCTTTCTTTCTTTCTTTCTGTGTTTTGTTTTTTGTTTTGTTTTTTGCAGTGCCAGAGATGAAAAACTCCAGGACCTCACACCTGCTAGGCAAATGTTTTACCCATGAGATATGTCCTCAGCCTGTCTGGTGTAGTTTGTTTGGTTTTATGACACTAGGGACTGATCCAGGGCTTTCTCACTTAGTTATATTCCCATTCCTTTTATTTTTATTTTGAGACAAGTTCTAAGTAGCCAGGGTAGGCTCAAATAAGATACTGCTGCCTCAGCCTTCCTTATTGCTGGGATTATAGATATACAGCACTATATACCAAATCTGTTGTGGGTTTTTTTTTTTAAAGTACAGTACTTCATTTTACTTTTAGAAGGCTTGTTGAGCTTTTTTTGATTGCAAACTGTGGAAAAATAACTGACTTTCCATTTTAATTTTTAGCTTTTTTGAATCCATTAATCTCCCCAAATAAAATAAATAAAAAGTAAGTAATGAAAATAAAGTAAAAAGTAAGTAATGAAAACAGCTCCTGGGCTAGTTATTTTTTGTGGTGTTTCAGTCTGTGGTTCCTCTACTTTCTAGCAGGTTTCTCCACCGTGACACTGGTGACATTTCAGCCAGGTGCGTCTGGGGTCTCGTGTGTGCAGTGGAGGGTTGTTGACCAGTGCCAGCTCTGCACTCAGGTTTCACGGTGAAAGCTGTCTTCAGATACTTCCAAATGCCTGGGTTAGGGTTGTGGAAGGGATCTACTTTAGAGCCATAGAACCATATGTTTATAGAAACTTGGAAAGTTTTTCTTCTGTTTTATTGTTCTTGTTGTTGAGCTGGTGGTGGTAAACTACCTTGTCTGATATTCTTGAAACATGGCTCCTCCTTCCCCCAAAAAAAGTATGTATTGAAAATTTCTTTCTGTTTTTTGAGAGTGATAGTTTATATCGTTAGAATTTCATTTTTGGTGGTGGTTTCTTTTCTTTTTGGTACTGGGGATTGAATGTATGACATTGTGCCTACCAGCTAGGCATCAGAACCACTGAGCCAAATCCCCATTTTAGGGGGTTTTGTTTTGTTTTATTGGTCAGGACCTTTTGCTTGCCAGGCACCATGCAGGCATGGTACCACTGAGCTACATCCCTGGCCAGTTGTTAGATTTGTTTGTTTATTTTGAGACAGGGTGTTGCTATGTAGTTTAGGCTGGCCTTGAACTCACTCTATAGTGTAGGTTGGCCTCAAACTCTGATGATCCTCCTGCCTCAGCCTCCCCAGTGCTAGGATTATAGGCCTGCCCTGCCACACCCAGTCTGGTAATTTTTTACTCTAAATTTTATCTTACTTTCTGGGAGAAGATATAATTAAAGTTCATAAGTAATGAGATATTTATTGCACCTCCACTAAGCCTAGTAACTGGAAATGATGTTGCCCAAGGATACTTTTGACATTTATTGTCCTGGGTGGGGATGTTGAAAGGCCCAGGATTACTGTCTGTGTGTCCCTGTACTTGCTCCACATGGTGAAAGCATAGAGTATCACAGGAACATGTTGCACAGTCAATGCCTGTGTCCCTAACTCTCAATTTAAAGATGTTAGTATATGTATCATATTTCCTTTCAGTAGATAGGAACAATACCACTGACGCTTCGCAAGGCTTGAGTCTTTTAAAATCTACTAAATTGATCTTTTTTCCAGATTAAAATAAATGGGATTTTCTCAATTTCCTGTTCTTGTACAAAGTTGTTTTAAACATTTTAAATCAGAATATAAGAAAATGTGGCATATGGTTTTTAAAAGACATTAATTATGAACTTCAAAATTATATGTAAAAAGAAAGTTGGACATTATGCTGCATGCCTGTGATCTGAGTTTTTTGGGAGGCTAGGGCAGGAAGATTGCAAGTTCAAGCATAGCCTGGGCAAGTTGGTATTTAGGAAGAGCCTGTCTCAATAAAAAAAGAGCTGGGGATGTAGCTAATTACAAAGGTCTTGGGTTCAGTCTCCAGGGCTAAATATGTATTTCTCCACTTTTTCCTTGGAATTAGAGTAGTTTAAGGTAAATTCCAGATACAGTATTACTTCATTTCCACTGTAAATGGATCAATATACATCTCTAACAGGTAAGTACTCTTTTTTACAAATGATAACCTCAGTACAATTATCCAGTTTAACAAAAGTAAAAATTCTTAAGGGCCGAGGGTGTAGCTCCACCACACTATGCCTACCTGGTAAGTGCAAGGTCCTGAGTATGATCCCTGGTACCAGGAGAAAAAAAAATTGTTTATCCATTCTGAGTGTGAATTTCCTTAGCTATCTAAAAATATATTTTAAAAAAATTTTTTAGTGTTTTTGAGACAAAGTCTTGCCATACAGTCCAGGTTGGTCTTGAACTCACTATGTAGTCTAGGCTGATCTTCAATTCACAGCAGTGCTTCTGCCTCAGCCTCCTGAGTGCTAGGATTACAGACGTACTCTACCATTCCTGGCAACATAACACTATTTTTAACCAAGCACTATTTTCACATTAACTTCTTGATCACTAGGAAGAAAACAGTTTAGAACATCATAATGATGAAGTAAGTTTATTACACTGTCTCATAAAGCTGGTACAGGGTAGTTTACATGCCCAGAAATGAGACCCAAAACCATCCTGTCACTCTGCAGGTGGCACTCACAGTGCTTTCCTTGGGCTAGCGTGGCGCAGCACTGTATGGAAACAGCCTTCCTAGGCAGGATCTCCGCAGACAGAGCTCCTTCCGTTCACAGGGTATAGCTGGTTCTTTTATCTTGCTTCTCAAAAAGACTCTGGGTGGCTGTTTCATTTTGTCACTGGTTTAAGAGCCCTGTGACTTCTTCACTTTGCACTTGAACCCAGCATGTTGTGGGCGCCTGGTTCCCTTGGGGACTGTTGAAGCCCTGATAAACCTTGGCCTTACTGTGAATCTTACTGTGAATGTCATAGGACAAATCTTTTTGGCCAAAATTTCTTAGTTTTTTTGTGCCTAGAGGTACTGGGCCTGGGTGTGATTTACCTTGAGTTAGATTTACCACTGCATGAGTTGCCTAATTTCGTCCCCATCAGCCTATTTCCCACTGGCCCAAACCCGACAGCTAACAGCTTGTTCTATTGTGTTTATGATGCTGGTGGCAAAAACCTCTTGCCTATCCCCTCTGTTTCTGAACTGTATTTTAAAATGCGGCAACAGTGATGTCTGACACATCCCCAAAGTGTGCCATAGATCATTCATGGAGGGTATCAGACTTTGTATGCCCACCAGTGTGGGGTCTGAGGTCTTTGAGGGGACTGAGGGAGGCACGAAATGACATTAGTATAAAACTTAACTGGGGGGCCAGAGATTTAGCTCAGTGGTTTCAACGCCTGTCTGGCAAGTGCAAGGTCCTGAGTTCGATCCTGGTAACCACATACAATGCTGGGCGTGGTGACTCATGCCCACCAGCAATCAATACCACACACCACAGTGCCATGTGTGGTGGCTCACGCCTGTAATCCCAGCACTCGGGAGGCAGAGGCGGGAGGATTGCTGAGTTCCAGGTTTGCCTGGGCTACATAGTGAGCTGAGGGCCAACCTGAACTACAAAGCGAGACCCTGTCTCAAAAAAAAAAAAAAAAAAAAACTGGGAAATTGTCCCAAAGTGTTTATTCAGCAAAATTCTGGGAGTTTCTTGTCTATTTTTGTTTATTTTTCTTGCAAAAAAAAAAAAAATGTTTCCGCCACCAGAGCCGTAGGAGCACAACCAAAGGCCCTTGGCTTGCTTCCCTCTGCACAGTTCTCCTGAGCTGCTGTGATGGGAACCGCAGGGGTCGCAAACCACAGGGTTTCCCTGAGGCACAGCGCCCCACACCCTCTCTGGCTCTCATGTTGCTTTTGGCAGCAGGAAAGTGCTTAGATCCTTCAGAATTACCTTCTGAATCCGGTGTTAGTGATTGCTCCTCAAAAGATAACTTCACTGAAATATTTGGGTTCTGTTTTGCTTGAATTCAGGAAAAAAGTTTTAAAATGGCTTTGTTAACTCTGCCTTGGGCCTCACACAATTCTCCCAGAGTGTCAGCAGCCTGCGGTTATCCTCACTGGTGAAAAACATGCATTTCTGTACATTTACCACTTTTTAAACCCAAGGTCCCCAATCTTGTATGGATTAGGATATGTGCACTAGAAAGCCTCAGCTTGCTACAAAAGAAAAACTATTTTCTATTGAATGATCAATTTTTTTTTTTTTGAGACAGGATCTCACTTTGTAGTTCAGGCTGGCCCTGAGCTCACTGTATAGCCCAGATAAGCCTCAAACTCAGCAGTCCTCCTGTCTCTGCCTCCCGAGTGCTGGGATTATAAGTGTGAGCCGTCACGCCCAGCATTGAGGTATGTGGTATTGATTACTGGTGAGCATGAGTCACTGTGCCCGGTATTGTTGTATGTGGTTACTAGGGGATCGAACAAGGGACCTTGCATTTGCCAGGCAGGCGCTGGAACCACTGACCTAAATCTCTGGCCCTGAATGATCAATTTTTAATATAAAGATAGAAGTTACTATTTCACTTTCATTCTCTTATCACATGAAAATATAAAATACTCAACAGTATGACTTCATATTGTATATAAAATGAAACTTTGCGAGGGCTGGGAGTCTAGCTCCCTGGAAAACTGCGCATAGCATGCACAAAGCCTTTGGTGCAACCCTGAAGCAAAAAAGGAGGAAAAGGGTAAAATTAACCTTTTAAAACTGTCACCAAATTTCAGTGAGACTATTCTTTTTTTTTCAATAAGGCTATTCTTCATTGCTACTCTAACTAGCTGAAAAGGCTTTTAAAATACTCCAGCTTTCCAAGAGCATATGTGTTCAAAACTTGATTTTATTTGTATTTTTCATCCAATAAATTTCAAAAACAAAGTGAAGTACAGCATATTGAATGAAGAAGCTGTGTTTGTCTGCTTTCTGCTACTGTGATACAGTGCACCGCCAATTTGTAAGGAGAGGTTTATTCTGGCTCAGTCTTAGAGCTCTTGCCAGCTGGGTGGCTCTGGGATCAGTGCAGCATGGTCGCTGGATGCTGGGTGAACAAGCTGCTCCTTCCAGAAGTTAAAGGAAGGCTGAGAGCCCAGTGTACCTCAAGGGCATGCTCCCTTCCCTGACTTCCTGGCATAGGCCTTGCCTCCTAAAGATTCTACCTCCAAGAGGACCAGAGACTAACAACCATATAGGAGCCCGTGTGTGTATGTGGAGGGGAAGGGGTGCTAGGGGTTGAACTCAGGACCTTGTGCTTGCCAGGCAGGTGTGGAACCACTGAGCTACATTCCAGGCCCACCACAGGAGAGCTTTTGAAAGGCAGTTAAGATCCAAACCATGTAAAGTATAACATTATAGCTGCTTCATCTTCCATTGAGCCAGACAAGACTTGCAAAAATATGACTGTCTTCTCTTCACAGTAAGTTTTTGTCTGTTTTTTTCTTTTATGAGACAGAATATCCCTATGTAGATGAAGTTGTCCTTGAACTCATGTGGTGTCCAGTCTGACCTCCCATTTGTGCTGATCTTCCTGCTTCAGCATTCTGAATGCTGGAATTATAGGGACATGGCTTCAATAAGCTATTTTTTCTTTTTCTTCTTTATTTGTTCTCTCTCTCTCTCTTTTTTGGTACTAGGAAAACTCTGGGCTTTGCACTTGGAGGCAGGCACAGAGCTATTGAGCTATATCCCCAGCTCTTGTAAACTATTTTTCATTTGGAAAATTTTTTTCATTAAAATATTATTTATATTAGAATTGTAATGAGTTTATTACTATTTTTAAGTAAAATAATAAATATTTAATGTTTTTGCATTTTAATTTCTGATATGCTGAATGTCTGTAGAATTTACATAACCAAAAGATTTTTGAGGGACCTCAGTAATTTTTAAGGTCATAAGTCTCCGAAGGTGTTTTTTTCCACATGTGGTGGCACGTGATTGTCATCTTATCATTTGGGAGCCTGAAGCAGGTGCTTTCTGGGAGTGTGAGGCCAGCCTGGGCTATGTAGTGAGACCCTGTCTCAAAAGGGACATATACATTTGTTTAATATAGTTATTTTTTTCCCAGGCCATAAAGATTTTCAAAACATTTGAAAACTGTTACTAGTCAGGATATGGTTTCCTCCCACCACTTGGGAGGCTGAGGCAGGATGATCGCTGTGAGTTTGAGGGCAGTCTGAACTATACAAGACCCTGCCTCATAAACAAACAAACAAACAAACAAATGAGATGTGGTTTCCTGAGATCCATCAGATAATATGCAGGTTATTTGGCCATTTGTGAAAAAGAGACACAGTAATTCTATTTCCCAAAAGCTTTAAACAATTAACATAATAATTTCACTATAAATCTCCGCATTCATAAAACTTATTCATATGCTACAAGCTCTATCTTGATCAGTTCTTTTTGGCTGACATTCACATAGTTATCCAGTGAATGTTTGGTTTTCATTTGTGGGTTGTTTAAATTTTCTTCTGGCCCAAAAGAAGTATAAAAGAAAAAAACAAACCAACATGGCAACAAATGCCACAAGTCTTCGGCCATCGTACACATGACAAATGGAGCTCCACGTTCGCATGGTACCTGGGCTGCTGTGTGTTAGGGTGCGCTGTGGCTTCCACTGGCAGCCAGAACCAGAACGACACAGAAACGAAACCATGGCGGCCATCTGGGAGTTCCATGTCCCTGGCCCTGCAGTGCTTGCACAGCCTCTTACTTGAGACTCCGTCAAATACTTTGTCACATAAAGTTGTGCCACGAGTGCTGCAGTCACCTGTAAGGTAGCTTTCCTGGAAGTGCAGAGCAGTGTTTCTAGAATGCAGGTAGTGGCAGCTGTTACTAGAGAGGGGACCAGGGCTACCAAGGCATTTTTCATAAATAACGCGGTGGAAACTGGAAGCTTTGGACGCCATCTAAACAGTGAATACAAACTCTTCTGTTTGGAGGAAAAGCAGAATAACCTACTAGGAGGATTCCTCTACCACAGAACACTGTTGGACATTATCTGGAGTGTACGCAGAGAATTGCTAATGCTGCTGTTTCGTGAAATACAAAATGGTGAGCATTCTAAATCACTGTGACCAAATAGACATAGGTACTTGGCTTATATGCCCTGCCTATCTGGAGAGTAGATTTGTTTCTTCCATTTAAAAAAAAAATCTAGGGCCCGGAGGATTAGCTCAGTGGTTCTGGCGCCTGCCTTGCAAGCACAAGGTCCTGAGTTCGATCCCTGGTAACCACATACAATGCTGGACGTGGAGACTCACACCCACCAGCAATCAATACCACATACCACATACCACAGTGCTGGGCGTGGTGGCTCACGACTGTCATCCCAGCACTCGGGAGGCAGAGACAGGAGGATTGCTGAGTTTGAGGTTTGCCTGGACTACATAGTGAGCTCAGAGCCAGCCTGAACTACAAAGCAAGACTCTGTCTCAAAAAAAAAAAAAAAATCTATACTATAGATCATTCATTTTGTTAGTATGGCATAAACTGGAAAAGCAAAGAATAGTGTGCTCAGTGCTGATGGTACATCACCTATGTATGCAGTAAATAAGGATGAGCTGATAATTGCGTAACTATAGTCCCACCACTTGGAGGCTGAGGCAGGAGGGTTGCTGCAAGTTCAAGGCCAGCATGAACTACATAATGAGACCCTGTCTCACACAACCAAATATGAAAACAAAAAAAAGTTTAGTGTAAACCTATAATGCCAGCACTTTGGGAGGCTGAGGCAGGAAAATCACATGTTTGAGCCCAGCATGAGCAACTTAATGACTTAATGAGTCCCTTTTTCAAAATGAAAAAGTGTCAGGGATGCAAGAGCTGGGGATGTGGCTCAGTGCGAAGAGCCTGAGTTCAATCCTCAGAACCACACACACAGGAAAAGGAAAGGTGGAAGTTTGCCTCCTCTCAGAACACAGCGGTCTGGAGTATGCTGCCTGGTTCTCCACTGGCACTTTGCTTTCTTGAGACAGACTCACTCTGTAGATCAGGTTGCCTCCTCCTGCCTCAGCCTTGCAGTGCTGGGATCAGAAGTGTACTTGTCGCACCCAGTTTCCACTGACTCTTCAATTAGGAAGCCCGAGAGCTAGATTTTCCCCATCATCCCCTCTCCCGATCCCTTACATTTTGCATGCCTGGTGAACAAAGAATGCTTTTTTTACTTCCTTATGTTTTGTTTTGTTTTTTTAGTGCTGCGGATCAAACCTAGCCTTCTGAGTACTGAACAAATACTTCATCACTGAGCTGTATCCCTAGCCCTCTACTTTTCTAAAATGCTTGGGAAAATAGATGCATAATGACATATTATAATGTTCAAATTTCATTGTATGTAAATAAAGTTTTATTGGCACATTAGTGCACTCTTAAGGTCTTTGCCTTTATACTACAGCAGCAGAGGTGACTGTTGGGCCAGTGACCAGATGACTTGCCAGGTTGAGCTGTTTCCTCTCTGGCCTTTCACAGAACCAGTTCAGTGGTCTGGACCCAGAGCAACTCCACTTTGATCGTCTTATTTATTATTCTTCCCCATAGGAGAACCCAGGAAGAAAGGGTCCTCCTGCCTTAAAAACAAGTCTTTAAAAAAAGAGAAAAGTAGGGCCGGAGGGTTAGCTCAGTGGTTCCGGCGCCTGCCTCGCAAGCGTAAGGACCTGAGTTCAATCCCCGGTTACCACATATAATGCTGGGCGTGGTGGCTCACGCCTGTAATCCCAGCACTCGGGAGGCAGAGACGGGAGGATTGCTGAGTTCGCGGCGGCTTGCCTGGGCACCATAGTGAGCTCAGGGCCAGCCTG
>PVIC010055200.1:0-11302 GCA_004025085.1 Thryonomys swinderianus
TTTTTTTTTTTGAGACAGGGTCTCACTTTGTAGTTCAGACCGGCCCTGAGCTCACTATGTAGCCCTCAAATTCAGCAGTCCTCCTGCCTCTGTCTCCTGAATGCTGGGGTTACAGGCATGAGCCACCACGCCTGGCACTGTGGTGTGTGGCACCAGGGATTGAACTCAGGACCTTGCACTTGCCAAGCAGATGCCAGAACCACTGAGCTAAATGCCTGGCTCTTGCTTTTGTTTTTCTGAGACAGGGTCTTACCATGCAGTTCAGGTTGGCTCTCACTATGTAGCCCAGCTTGGTCTCAAACTCCTTACGATCCTCCTGCCTCTGCTTTCTGAGTGCTGGGATTACAAGTGTGCTCCACCTCACTGGCCAAATGTTCACTTTAAAAAGTCAACTTTCCTATTGCTACATGTATTTTTTCCCTCCCAATCTACATAAAATCCAATGTTAATACCTAATTTTGAAAACTCACTTTAATTCTTTCTCTGTTTTTTGTAGTTGTCTAGTGAGCATTCCATGTTCCTTTTTCTTGGCTTTAACTATGCTTTCATGATGAGAATGTGACTCTTTTGTGACACTCAAGTCTCTATTCACACATTCCAACTCAACATTCAGGAAACGAATTTTTTTCTCATTATGATATAGTTGGAAAAGCTGCAGTTGTATCTTGTTTACTTTCAGTTCTTCTAGGAGGTTTTGGTAACGTTCAGCCTATAAAACAATACAATTCAACATAAGTTAAAGAGGAATATATTTAAGCTGACTTTCTACAAATTCCACTACTGTACAAACACATTAACCCACAAAGAATATTTATATTTATATATATATGTATATATATGTATGTATATGTGTATGTGTGTGTGTGTGTGTGTACAGTACCAGGGTTCACACTTGGGCCCTTGTTTTTCCAAGACAGACACGGTACCACTTGAGCTATATTCCCAGCCCAAGAATATTTATATTATTAAGAAACAGTATTCTTCCCCAAAGTAGCATTATTTGGACAGTACTCTTCCCCAAAGTAGCACTTTGGACAGTTTCTGTATACACTTCTAAAGAAAGCCAGTAAACCAGTGAATTATTTTGAATCAATGCACTCAGTATTAATGCTAGTAGGAACAAAGATGTAGTACCCAGGTACTTGTCCCCATTTCTATCTTGACAAGTCCAGTAAAGTTTCCCCAGCATCAGCTTCCTCATTTGTAAGCTGAAGAATGTTATAAGACCCTTGTACTTTCAAGGGAGGGGCAGTACCATTTGAGCTAAATCCCCAGCCCTCTCTACAGACTTTAAATTCAATGATTTCAGATGCAGTGGGAAGTAATTTTCTACTGATAAAACCAATAGGACTACTGGGAGCTATAAACTTGGCTACAGTTTTATATTACATGTGAAAAGAAGAATTTCCTGAACATTGATCTGTACTATTCCTATAGAAACAAAGGTCTGGGCTACAAAAGGGAGTTCCTGGTCAGTGATGTATTCTACCTAACAGCTAAACAGTCATCTGCCAAAGATGCTGCAAAAAACCAATTAAGAAGCTGGGCTACTGTAACTGTCTTTATAATGTTTTAAGTTCCACTACTCAAGCTATTTCAGCATACAGGAAGAATTACAACCCGACATTTATTGCCTATCCCTTTCCACTAACAAAACCAAGAACCTTATATTGCATGTAGACATTCAAAATATGAGGGAACTGAGAAAATCTTACTAGTTAGGAACCCATCCACCCTCCATTTATTTCTTCAAAGCTTTATTGAGCTTTACTATGTACCAGGTCCTGCTCTATGTGCTGAGATATGCCAAAGAATAAGAAGGACCTTCTCTGCTCCTATAAAGCTTACATTCCAGTTATTCTAATTCACGGGAGAGGAAAGAGGAGTGAAGAGAAGATAAAGCAAAATAAAATAAAACAGAAGATACTTTCATGCAGCTATGCTACAAAAGAGAAAAATGAGAGCATTACGGGAGGAGTGCTAATTTAGATGGAAAGTAGACAACAGATACCTGCGTAAGGAAAACGCTGTTGTGGGAACACTTGAATGTGGCAGTACTCGCCATGTAAAAATCATGTGCACATGAGGATCTAGTTACTTCTACTAAGCTAGGTATGAAGAGATTATAAAAACACAAAACAAGCTGGGTGTGGTGGTGCCTTAGAGAAGGCTGAGGCAAGAGAATCAGGAGTTTGAGCCAACCCTGAGCAACTTAGCAAGACCCTGCCTCTAAGAAAAATTAAAAAGGCATCAGAATGTAGCTCAGTGTGAATGTGGTACCACCACCACTTAAAAAAAAACCCAAAACAAAACTATATTGTTCTCCTAATTAATTCAGTTTGGAAAATGTAGTTATTTTTCATAAAATGTTATCATATAATGAATTCAAGTGCAATTTTTGCAGGGATCATTACATTTTTTAAAAATTTCAAATACTATGAATATCCATAAATATAACCCACATGAACAAAAACTCTTTGGGTCCTCAATAATTTTTAAAAGCTGAGAAGTATTAAAAATCCAAAACTACCTTGGAAAGAAAAACCCAAATAGTGGAAGATGCGCCATAAAGTTTATCTTTAATGAACACTGGGCTTTTCATGTCTTCTACTATTAAAGCAACCTCTTGGTGGCCTAAAGCCAAGCCCTGGCAACGTTCACAGAATGTGTCTGCATCTGACTGTTCCTTACTCTGTTACATCTTTAAGATACCTTACCTCTTCTTTCTCTAGTCTCGCATGCTTACGCTCTGCTGCAGCATTCTTTTTCTTATTAAAATTAAACTGTGCATCTTCCTCAGCCTTTTGTAACTTCCTTTTCTTTTCCTCATATTCTCCCATAAGCTCTCCTGAAGTGCTAATCTCCTCAAAAAACTGGGTTCTTTCTTTGGGTTTTTTCAAAGAAATCGACTCCACAGTTCCCTATTAAAAACAAGAAAGAACAACAACACATAAAATACAGTGATGCATTTCTAAAACTATGAATCAGATAAACTGCTACAGTCACTTACCTGAAAAACGAGACAGTTTCGTGCTTTGCCTATCACGCCTATCTTCTCCAACTCAGCCATGTAGGCAGAGCGAGTTACAGGGTTATCACCAAAACGGAATTCCGAGCATCCCCCTGAAACACAGATTGTTGTAGAAAATTTTTTATCAGAATGGCCAGTTATGCAACAATACATCTATTAATACACATATTCCATCACTCCACAACAGTGTCACATTAAATGCCAAGGATTATTCTCTGGTCCAAAACACAACAGATGTAAGTCTCTGATCTTAAAGAGATTATATCCTAGTCAGGGCGATAAGGTATGCAAGTAAAATAAACAGCCTATGAGAAAGTGGTAAATCCTTAGTAAGAGAGACCTGCAAACGAGGAAGACCAAACGTTTCTGCATTGGTGAAGGCACTGAGATTTAACACGACAGTGAATCCATACTGAGATGGTGATTTTGAGTTAAAAATCCCAAGGAAGGCCAGGTGTGGTGGCATGAGCTGTAGGTGCAGCTTCCTGAAAGGCTAAGGCCTGAAGATCACTTAAGCTAGTAGTGTGAGGCCAATCTGGTCAACTCTGCAAGACTCCAGCTCAATGAACAAATCAAAAAAAAAAAAACTAGGCAATGAATAGGGCCAGGTATAAAAAGGTGAAATCACGAGTATTTCTAAAATTTCCTGTGCCTGAACTTGAGAGAAGTTAGTAAACAGTACTTAATAGTAAATGTTCTAGAGAACAAGAATGAAAATAGCAATTTAAAACAGTGTATTACATACCTATTTATAGATATTATAAAATCCTAGCATATGATTAATAGCTATATAAAGCTAATAATATAAATGCTATAAAATCCTAGCATAGCATTAAGAACTATATAAAATTAATAATTAATAAAAGTTAAAACATTTCACTAAATGTTAATAGATAAAACTGTCTATGACTGGTGGTGGTGATAATACTTATAATCCCTGCACTTGGGAGGCTGAGACAGGAAGACCACTATGAGTTCAAGGCCAACCTGGGTCACCTAGCAAGATCCTGTCTAGAAAAAGTTATAAATAAATAAATTAAAATATCTCTAAAGATAAAAATATGCATACAATTAATTCATCAATAAGAAAGTAGATGTGCATCAAGAACCCCAAGAACTTTCATGGCTTCTATCTCAGATTCCCTCTTTAATCTCAACCAAACATTCACATATAAAAATGTTATTTGACAGTAGGATATTTGAATTAATAAGTCTACTAAAGAAAGTCTTTTTTTTTTTTCCTTTCTTTAAATTTTGTTTTTGGGTACCAGAAATCAAACTCAAAATCTTGCGCTTGCAAGGCAGGCATGCTGCCACTGAGCTAAATCCCAGACCTATTTTTTGCTTTCCTTGAGAAAGGGTCTTAAATTAACTCAGGCTGGCCTTGACCTTACTACATAGTACAGGCTGGCTTCCAACCTGGAGTGATCCTCCTGCCTCTGCCTCCTGAGTGCTGAGATTACATATGTGTGCAATTAAACTGGCAGGAAGAATCTTTTTTTTTCTTTTTTGAGACAGGGTCTCACTTTGTAGTTCAGGCTGGCTCTGAGCTCACTATAAAGCCCAGGCAAGCCTCGAACTCAGCAATCCGCCTGTCTCTGCCTCCCGAGTGTTGGGATTACAGGCGTGAGCCACCACGCCCGGCACTGTGGTAATTGGTATTGATTGCTGGTGGGTGTGAGTCTCCACGCCCAGCATTGTATGTGGTTACCGGGGATTGAACTCAGGACCTTGCGCTTGCGACAGGCGCCTGAACCACTGAGCTAATCCTCCAGCCCTAGGAAGAATCTTAATGGAGAATAAAATAGGTTCTGTTACTTGTTTCTGGGAAAAAGAGCCTCTAATTCACTATACCAGCGGAGTACAGTTAAATCCCTCATTTACAAACTTTCACAAATGCACTGTGTAAAGTCACTTCGTTGGACCTAGGAATAAATCAGATTTACATTCTCTTAGAATGGAACTCATTCAGAAGTCAGAGACTTACTGTACTAAGTTTCACCTTTTAAGCAAAGAAATAGCAATCTGATTTACTCTTGAAAATCAAATGACTCACGAGTAAAATCTACAAAGAAAATACCTCGGATAATCCGTGCAAATGTTTTTTCTTCTCCACTGTCCTCCATATACACAATTTTTACACTTGCAGAAGAAGAAACAGGCTTTCCGACATGTGCACCATGAATAAGTTCTTGAATACTTTTCACTCTTAAATTAGTTATTTTCTCTCCCATGACAAAGCTAAGTGCATCCATTATATTAGATTTTCCTGGCGAAGAAGAGAGAAAAATTCTTAATGATGAAAAACCTTGCCCAGAGCCAAAGAAGTCACGCTACTAATGGGAGTGAAATAGTAGACAAGACCGGTCCTGTTGCATGCTCAAAATTCACGCGACTGAAAAATCTTAGATCGCTTATTTCTTCTGTGCAGCTACAATATAGTATTAAGAGATCTCAATTTAAGGACAGATATCCATGGGGCCAGATATAAACCCTAATCCCCTAGTGTCACATAATCAAACTAAAATTTTAAGGAAGCAGTAAATATACATACATAGGATAGAAGATTCACAGCAACCCACCAGAAAGAGCGCAGGCTACCTGAGTCAGGTGTGAAAACCCGTAATCCTTACAAGAACAGAAAAACTGCATACCCTGATGTTAACCAATCCAGTTTCTTTTCATTGTTGTTTTGCTGTTCCTATTTTACAAAAGCCAACTGTTTTATCATGCCCAGTGGAACACTCATTCTATTTTATAGATTAAGGTGTTGCCTGATTCTAAAATCACAAATTAAAGCCAATTAGACCTTTAAGCTAAATTTGTTAATTCTGTCCTCCAAGACATTTACAGTGACTAATGAGATCAATGTTCACTGAACTTTGTGCCAGACCCCCTATGCCTATTATTTTATCTTTGCAACAAGCCTATGAAATAAGTATTTGATTTGCATTTTACAAATAGAGTTAAATATTATGTTTTGCAGTAAAGCATCTGATTTCAAAACCTACATTCCTTCCAGTAAATGTAGGACATTACACTGTCACGAACTGGATCGATTATGTCCCCCCAAAAGGCTCACATGTTCAGAAGTGGGGTTCTGCAAAGGTAATTAGATCATGGGGCACTAACATCATCAATAATCTACTGATGAGTTCATGGCTGAATGTGCTATTAGAAGGTGTTCCTGCCTCTGAGCCAGGCAACCATAGATTGAAACCTCTGAAATAATGAGCCAAAATAAACCCTTCCTCCTCTATGCTGACTTTTTGGGGTATGCCACAGCAATAAAAAGATGACTAATGCCCATACTATAATAATTAGAGGAGTAAATGGCACAAAGTACAAGAGAAGCACTTAGAAGCATGAGTGAATGGAGGCTGAGTTGGTTTTGCAGGGTATAATTCTGAATTAAGTTTTAAAGGATCATTTGAAGTTTGGAGAAGTAAACATACCATCCTGAAGAAAGATTCACTTGCCCATAGGTACAAAGAATGAAGAAGGACAGTACCATTTGAGTAAGAAAGCAAGCAATTTAAATATGGGTAGAGAGCTCATAAGATTGGAAATGAGAGAAAGCTGGAAAACATGTAAGAATTTCAATATGCAACATTAAAGAAATTAAGCTTTGTGCTGAAGACTGTGTAAAGACATTAACCTAATAGAAAAGTGGGCACAGGACATAGAAGCCAATCTGAAGGTGAAAAAAGATCCTTCAATGTCAAAGATACTTACAATTATCATAATGTGTAAAAACGAATGTAAACTAAAACTGTACTTTCATTTCTCAGTTTGCAATGGATCCAAAGCTTTCAAAACACATCCTTTTTATCAGGCAGGAGGGAAAGACAGCCTCTTGTAAGTTATACTTTAAAAGGCTGTATTTATGGTATATAAATTATAATAATAAGTTATTGTTGTAACTTATAGCTGTTACAAAAAGAAAATAATAGACTTTAAAATATGCTTCATGTATTTTCTAGCCTGTTCATTAAAATGGTCCAGAATCAGTGTCACCTGAATATACCAAATACCTCCAGCTCCAGATGCTATTCTGATACTTGTCCTACTGACAGGAACCAGAAATCACTGGAAAGCTAGCTAATTCAAGTCTAAGGTAGGGGAAAATGAAAGTGAGCCTGGAACAAGACATTGTATATCAGCAAGCAAGCAAGTTTTCTGCTATTAACGAGGTCATGACCAAAGCACATGGGCAGCAGCTTGAAGAAGCAGCTATGACTGCAATGGATTAAGACACTTACATCAGTGAAAATCTATGGGACCATATCAATGCCAACAAAAACAGAGGAAAAATCATTTGTACCACTTGTGACACTATTAAAACATTCTTTGAAAATATTAACTGAAAAAGGTAAGCATTTATTCTGTTCTTTTAAAGTGAATTGTATATTGATTTAAAAACACAGTTAACAACAAAAAAGCTCTTTTTACTAGGAAGTATCATCCAGTGAGTGTAGAAAGCATGACCAAATCACAAAAATTCAGTTTTTTGAACCTTAATAAAATGGCTTCAAAATCAGTCTAACAGTTGTATTTGAAGCTCTGGTACTGGACAGCATTTTGGAAAAGAAAATCAAAGAAACAGAGTGCACGTGCCGGGGTACTCTAATTCTTACATTTAGCAGCTCCTAACTGAAGGGAAGCAGGGGTTAAGAAAATCCAGAGAGCAAAGTATTTTAGGAGGGAGGGACAAATGTTACATACTTTCCTTTCCCTTGGCTAATTTCTTTAGAAACACTTCCAGCATTTCCTATTCCCCTCCCAGTTTTGCTCTTTATAACCCTACTTTCCAATATTCTATATACTTTTCACACTTAGTTTCCTCTTTGCTACTGAACATAAGCTGTATAAAAAGCAGTTATTTTCATCTGTTCTACCTGTAAAACAGCCTGGAGCAGTGCATGGCACTCAATTATTTTGAAGTGAATGAAAGAAATACTGCTAAAAGAGAAATCAGAATTAAGATAGAGTTGAACACTGGCTTTTATAAGGTGCAAATCCTGTTTCAGTGGGATTTTATTCTAAGAACTAAGTCAAAAGGTGTAGAAGAAAAAAGATTACAGTCAACCACTTCACAGTGTTTAGCTATATTAATAAAAATGTAGGCCAGCAGGCTGTCTGAGGAGCCAACTGATGCTCAAGGGACTTTTCCCTGAATATAACATATTCAACCTGTAAACAGAAAAGCTGGAAAAAATTTCAAGAACACCGTACTTTTATCCCTAAATTTCATAATAAACATTGTAGTACTTGTTTTCTGCAAACAAGCCATGAGTTTTATAAAAAATTAGTCTTAACAGAGCATCTACTTGTTCAAAGAGAACTATCAAATGAAGGAGAAAATTATTTAGAAAAGCAAAGACTTGAAGATGAGATAAGACCACCGCATAGACATGACAGTCTGAGACTCAACCATACTACTCTTGAATTCCCACCAATACCTCATAATGTAACCTTTTGTTCTCATACATTTAAACTCTTCAATCTGGTTAAGTACTTACCCAATAGGATCTCTACCTTATATGTCTGTGCTTCTTTAAATGTATACTACATTCTGGCCTATCTTGACTATTAACTGTTTCACAAACCAACTTCAAAAGTCCCTGGAAAAATTCTTTATTTTTTTTAATAAGTTCAAATGCCATATCCTCTTTTTTCTTTTTTTTGATACATCCTCTTGAAAATCTTTTCTGATACATGTCTTTCTGTACATAGTTCCTCAAATCCAGTATTTTCTCTCCTTGTTTTAAAGTTTTATAAACTTGTAATTTGGCCTTCTGTATCAATTAGTGTGTTATTTTCTTACCCTTCCTGTACCTTAGAAACAGAAGGTGTTTTACTCTATATACCTTTTTCTGCTACACACACACACACACACACACACACACCTCACAAAAATTAAAGTTTATTTAACACAAATAGGAACATATCAAATCTGGGAAAGTGTTAACAAAATACACACACACACATATATGTTTTTTTGTTTTGTTTTGTTTTTTGAGACAGGGTCTCACTTTGTAGCTCAGGCTGGCCCTGAGCTCACTATGTAGCCCAGACAAACCTCGAACTCAGCAATCCTGCCTCTGCCTCCCAAATGCTGGGAGGCGTGAGCCACCACGCCCAGCAGTTTTTTGTTTTTTTTTTTGAGACAGAGTCTCACTTTGTAGTTCACGCTGGCCCTGAGTTCACTATGTAGCCCATGCTAGCCTCAAATTCACAGCAATCCTCCTGCCTCTGCCTCCAGAGTGCTGGGATTACAGGCATGAGCCACCATGCCCTGCAACAAAATATTATTTTAAAAAATGAATGACCAACTAAATTATAACAAGAACTGCTCAGTCAGCATCTGAATGTATCAGTAATTCTGAGATACGAACCATATTGAGTTTTGGACTTTATATGGCAAGAATATAAACAGTCTGGATAAAACCCAGGAATAAACCAGGCATGCTGCATCTATAATCCCAGGACTTGTGAGGGTTGAGGCAGGAGTGACTATGAGGCCTGCCTGAACTGTATAGTAAGACCCTGTCTCAAAAAACAAAAACACACAATCCAGAAATAAAACCAATTTTTGTGGCCTGATGGCACAGAAGGCAAAGCTAAAGTAATGTATGACTTGCTTTAGTTTCTAGAGGGGAACTGAGCTTCCAGGGTACTGTGGGTTCGGGAAGGAATCAAAGAAATTTGTAAAGACCTTCTTATAATAAACTAAAATGTTTTTAATCAAAATGTTTTGTTTTTCCATACTGGGCTATGTATATGCTAGGCAAATGTTCTACCATTTTACTGCACCCCACTCTTCAGTATGTATTGTATTTTTGTTTTTTGGTTTTGATACAACTTATTTTTGTTTCTTGACAGGTCTTCCTTTGTAGTGCAGGCTGGCTTAAACTCATTAGTCCTCCTGCCTCAGCCTCCTCACTGCTGGGATTACAGAAACATGCTACCACACCCAACTTGCAGTACAGACTTTTAAATTAGGAAAATAATGAAATTATTTTTAAACAAGTTTGGCACCAGTTTAAAATGTTCAAAATAGCACTTTAGCAAGATTTTAATAGTAAGAGACATATAGTTTAGGCAGACTGAGGTTCAAGACTTTGTGTACTTATTCTAAGCACTACAATTAGATTTACAAAATGTAACTAAGACAACTTCATCTAATAATCATGAGCTAGAAGGTGAAAATTAACTGATAATAGGACCAGCGATTTTTTCATAAGTCAGGAAAGTCAGAGTAAGAATGCAAGAGTTTTTATATAATTTTCAGTGTCTTCTTTATAACAGAATAAATTGGACAAGGAAATACATATTGCAGAACAGGCAAAGAAACTTTCCCACCTATGAACAGTTCCAAATTCAGGTATCTTTCCCATGTACTAGTGCAAAGGAAAACACTAAACAAGAAGTCCTACTGTAAGGCAACAGAAATTTCACACAGGTTCCATAATAAATTACACACTAGATTTTGTGTGCTAGCAAAGCATATATTTAAGTGTCCTATTCATATCTGTCAGTAATTTATTGAGGCAGCAGTTAATTTTCAACTCAAGTCTAAAACCTCTAAGCAGAGAGTGCCTAAAAGGGCGCGTGCTGGGAACCTCTCCAGGTGACCACCACTTTGAAGACTGCTCCAGGTCACGGCTCCTCCACCTCAGGACCAGACAGGGAGTTTACGCTCTGCTACTTACTGGCCCACTCTGGCACATCACCTGGCAACTCTGAAAGTCTGTGTCCTCAACTACAACCTGGGAGTTAAACCTGTTTGCTGGGGTTCAACAAAACTGGTGGTACTAGGAGCTTGGTAAAGGTCCATCAAGAGGGTCACTGTCACTGTATTCCTAAGTCAGTGGTCTCTGAGCCCCAGTGGTAGTTCAGGCTCCCTGGAGCCAAACGCTCCCCTCCCCCAACTCCCTCTCCTTTACTCTCTCTGTGCAGGGTGCCTAGGACTGGAGCAGGATTCAAAGAGCAGGAGGGCGGGGCAAAGGAGGAAAAGATCAGGCTGGGGAGCAGGACCTTGAGCTGAGGAGAGAGAAGCCTGGCTGGGTGGAAGAGGGGCTTCTGGGGAGCAGGTGAGGGTCATTCAGGGAGCCGCGGAGGGTGAGAGGTGGCCCGGGGGGAGAGGGTTGGGGGGAAGGGGTGGGTCCTCGGGGGGGGGTTAAGGGACACCTGGAGAAGAGTGGGGCTCGCACGAGGAGAAAGAGTGAGGACTCCTGGGGGGGCTCAGGTTGTGTGGGGAGGGGGAGG